>ML509158.1:12738-48255 GCA_005239535.1 Nicotiana rustica | reverse complement strand
AACAATTTGAGCCTTGAGTTGAAGAGAAAAACCAAGTCACCCGACTTGAACTCCCTTTTCAAGATCTTTTTGTTGTGGACGAACTTCATTCTTTCTTTGTACATAGCTGCAGTTTCATATGCATGGAAATAGAATTCCTCCATTTCATTGAGTTGTGTTAACCTCAAATTTACAGCTTCAGCCCAGTCTAAGTTCAACCTTTTTATAGCCCACATGGCTTTATGCTTCAATTCTACGGGTAGATGACAAGCCTTTCCGAAGACTAACCGGTCAGGTGAAGTACCAATAGGGGTTTTGTATGCCGTGCGGTATGCCCACAATGCATCATCTAGCTTCTTTGACCAGTCGGTCCTATTGGCATTAACAGTCTTTGCTATAATATTCTTTATCTCCCGGTTGGAAACTTCAACTTGGCCACTTGATTGGGGATGATAAGGTGTGGCCACTTTATGGTTGATGCCATATTTGTGTAGTAGCCCCGTGAAAGCCTTGTTACAGAAGTGAGACCCACCATCACTAAGAATGGCTCTAGGAGTGCCAAACTGTGTGAATATATTTTTGTTTAAGAATGCGGTTACACACCTTGCATCATTGTTTGGCAATTGCTTCAACCCACTTGGAAACATAGTCCACAGCCACCCGGATATATTTCATACCACATGAGCTTACAAAGGGGCCCATAAAGTCAATTCCCCACACATTAAAGATCTCGACCTCCATCACAAAGTGCATTGGAATTTCGTGCCTCTTAGAGATTGATCCCTGCCTCTGACATTGGCCACAAGCCTTGACCATTTGATTTGCATCTTGATAAATCGACGGCTCATAATAGCCACATTCAAGTACCTTTTCCGCCGTCCGATTACCCCCATGATGACCCCCCAACCGGTGAGTCATGGTATGCCTTTAGAATTTGCATCATCTCTTCTTGTGGAACACACCTTCTAATGATGTTATCAGCACAAATGGGGAACAAGAATGGTTCTTTCCAATAATATTGCCGGCACTCTCTTAAAAACTTCTACTTTTGGTAAGCTTCCAGTTCATCCGGAATGAGGTCACTAACCAAGTAGTTAGCAATATCGACGTACCAAGGAATATATGAAGAAGACAATGCAAAAATATGCTCATCAAGGAAAGCATCATTTATGTCAAGGTTTTCCTTCAGTCGCCCGTCTTCTTCAAGCGTAGAGAGATGATCCGCTACTTTGTTTTCTATGCCCTTACGGTCCTTGACTTCAAAGTCAAATTCTTGTAATAGGAGGACCCATCGGATTAACATGGGTTTGGCATCTTTCTTTTCCATGAGATAGCAAAGTGCGGCATGGTCGGTATACACCATCACCCTAGACCCCAACAAATAAGCTCGAAACTTTTCAAAAGCATATACAATGGCAAGAAGATCTTGCTCTGTCACATTATAGTTCACTTGTGCCCCGTTGAGTGTATTGCTTGCATAATAAATTGGATGAAGAACCTTGTTATGTCGTTGACCCAGAACTGCTCCAATAGCTACACCACTGGCGTCACACATGAGTTCGAATGGAAGAGGCCAATCTAGTGTGACAATAATGGGTGCCGTGATGAGCTTCTCTTTTAGCTCCTCAAATGCCTTAAGGCACTTTTCATCAAACACAAACTTGGCATCTTTTTCAAGGAGCTTGCACATATGATTTGCAGTTTTGGAGAACTCCTTGATAAAATGCCGATAAAATCCGGCATGCCCTAAAAAGCTTCTGGCAGATTTTACTGATGTTGGTGGAGGAAGTTTGGAGATGATTTCAACTTTTTCTCGATCAACCTCTATGCCATGTTTTGAAATTTTGTGCCCCAAGACAATGCCTTCGTCCACCATGAAGTGACATTTCTCCTAGGTAAGTTCAAGGTTGGTCTCCTCACATCGCTTGAGCACTTGTCTAAGATTGTCAAGACAATGCTCAAAAGAATCACCTACCACCAAAACGTCATCCATGAAAACTTCTAGGAACTCCTCCACCATGTCTAAGAAGATGGACATCATGCATCTTTGAAAGGTAGCCGGAGCGTTGCATAAACCAAACGACATCCGGCTAAAGGAAAATGTTCCATATAGGCAAGTGAATGTTGTGTTTTCTTGGTCCTCCAGTGCTATATTGATTTGGTTATAGCCAGAATACCCATCGAGGACGCAATAAAATGATCTTCCCACTAGCCGATCAAGCATTTCATCAATAAAAGGCATAGGGAAATGATCTTTGCACTTGGCATTGTTGAGCTTCCGATATTCCATGCATACTCTCCACCCGGTGACCGTCAGTGTAGGGATAAGCTCATTCTTTTCATTGTGAATTACTGTCATGCCTCCCTTCTTTGGTACACATTGCACCGGACTCACCCATGAACTATCCGCAATGGGGTAGCAACCCCTGCATCTAACCACTTGATTATCTCTTTCTTGACCACCTCTTGCATCGATGGATTCAACCTCCTTTGGTGTTCAAAACTCGGCTTGCTTCCGTCTTCTAATTGGATTTTATGCTCACAAATTCCGACGGGAATCCCTCAGATGTCCACTATTGTCCATCCAATTGCTTTTCGGTGTTCCCGCAAGACATTCCACAGTTCATCAACCTGCACATCATTCAACAAAGAAGAAACGATAACCGGTAAAGTGTTATTAGAGCTGAGAAATTTGTACCTTAAGTGTGATGGAAGTGGTTTGAGCTCAAGTTGTGGTGGCTCAATGACTGAAGGTTTTGCGGGAGGAGTAGCTCGATTCTCTAAGTCAAGAGAAAGCTTCTTTGGCGCATATGTGTAGGACCCACGTCCTTCCAATGCGTTCAGTATTTCAACATACCCCTCAATGTCTTCACCATCAAAGTTCACCAAAGATTGCCGCCAAAGCCTCGTCGAGGCATTCTTCTTCAATCTTCATCTCAATAGCATCTTCAAACTCATAAACTACATCAATGACCGAGATTCCTTCATATGCACTTGGAAATTTCAAACCCTTGCTAGCTTGGAAGGTGACTTCCTCATCATTCACTCAGAACTTGATTTCATATCGTTCTGAGTCCATTAAAGCTCTTCCCGTCACAATGAATGGTCTTCATAAAATGATAGGAATTTACTTGTCTACCGCACAATCCAAGATAACAAAATCGTCCGGGAGAAGAAACTTGCCCACCTTTACCAAGACATCATCAACAATGCCCACGAGTTTCTTAATTGATCGGTCGGTCATTTGCAATATCATTCTAGTAGGTATTGGCAACCCCAATCCCTCTTTCTTGTAGATAGCAAGAGGCATCAAATATATGCTAGCCCGGCTATCACAAAGTACTCTAGCAAAGTCTCTCAACCCGATGGTACATGGGATAGTGAATGCTCCCGGGACTCCCTTTTTCTCAACGGTGGTTGTATCAATTATCGAACATACCCGATGAGTCAAGTTCACCACTTCATTCTTTGTAGTTCTCTTCTTAGTCAACAAATCTTTCAAGTATTTGGCAAACCCCGGCATTTCTTGGAAAGCCTCCAAGAATGGGATGTTTACCGACAATTGTTTCAAGATGTCATAGAACTGTTCAAAGTTGACATCGTCCACCCTTCGTGCAAGCCTTTGAGGAAATGGAGGAGTAGGTCGAGGAATTGGTGGAGGAGCTTTTGGGGTCTCCTTAACTTTTTCCTTAACCTATATATGCTTTACTTCTTGGATTTTTACCTCTTGGGAGGCCTTCTCAATTTCAATAACAACCGGCAACTCAACTTGTGCTTCCACTTCTTGATCAAGATTTTCTACATCAACCAATTGTTCGCTTTCATCTTGAAGCACCTTACCGCTTCCAGTGGTGATGGCCATGCAATGAGAAGATGGTCCGCTTGCACCACTTTTTGGTTAACAATAGTGTCACTCGGAAGAGTACCCTTTAGCTTGGGAGTTTGTTCTCGTGACAAATCTCTCATTTGCATCTCGAGCTTTTGAATGTAGGCGGTGTGTGATCCCACTACCTCGAACATGTTTTTCATTATTTCATCACTTCGCTTTTGATTTTGCAAGATTCTCTCTAGCATCCCTTCCATTTTGGACTCATTCGACGACCCCTCCTTGTATTGTGAGGAGTTGGAATATTTCCCTCTTGGTGGAACATAAGGGTTGGAACTTCTATTGGCATAATTGTTGTTGTTGTTCCAATATCCTTGACCACTTTGATCATTTCGCCAATTTTGTTGGCTTCAAATTTTTTTGTTGGCGGAAACCACCTTGAGAATTTTGGAAATAATTGGCTTCTTCAAAATCTTGACTTCCCATCGATTGCATGTTTTCCACCATATTTACCTTTTTTGTTTGACTCTCAGTGAACATCTTTGTCCACACATCAATGTTGGTAGCAAGACCGACAATCAATTGGTCTCTCTCTTGATTGTCTTTAATCATGTTGGTAAGAGAGGGAGTATCATAGGAAATTCCACCGCTAGCATCCTCTGAGTTCCATGCTTGATTATGTTTTTCCATTTAGTCTAGAATTTGAGTAATCCTAGCGATGGACATGTCCATGAAGGACCCATATGCAGCATTTTTAGCAATGGACTGGGATAGTGGGTCCAAACCCAGATAGAATTTCTCCATCAAAATATGGTCTAGGAACCCATGATTTGGTGCTCTCACTAGGTATAGCTTGAACCGGTCCCATGCCTCGTGTAAGTGCTCCCCAGGCAATTGCTTGAAGAAATATATTTTATCTCTGAGCTCTGACTTTTTGCTATCTGGGAACCACTTTGCTAAGAAATCTCGGACAAGCTCAGGCCATGATGTGATAGATTGCGGAGGTATGTTTTGAAGCCATTTTTTCTCTTCTTCCGCCAACGAGAACTTGAACACCCGCAACCTCAAAGCATCATCCGTCACATTGGTTTGTTGTACATGACGCATACACCCAAGAAGTTCCTTAGGTGTTGCGTCGGATCATCATCCGTTGAGTTATGGAAATCTCCTTCCGCTTTTAGCATTAGAATCATCCCATGATCCATTTTGAATGTAGAGGCACCAACCACCAGAGGGAGGATAGCATTGGTGTCGTCAATGTATTATTCGATGTCGACAAAAGGATTCTCCTCTTCATCATAATCAACGTTGGCCATTGTCACCTTGTACACCAAGCAAAATGGGCAACGTGCAATGGAATAGAAAAATATATAAAGTAAAGTACACACTATCTAGTAATTTCAAAACCGTATTCCCCGGCAATGGCGCCAAAATTTGATATGCTCAAATTGCACTTTAAAATAGTGTAAAGCGGTCGATGTCAAATATAATAACCCAACAAGGTTGGGGTCGAATCCCATAGGCAATAGGCGTGAAAAGTTTACTTGGGTAGTGTGAATTTTAACTCAAATCGTATTTCTATTCCGTTAACGTAACAAAAATATGGGAATTGATTGTATGATAATTTAATTTAAATAGTACCAAGTGTGATTAATTAAGTTGTAGTTAATGTGATTAACTAAACCAAGGTTGTATCCTCTCCAATGAAATGTAATGCTAATGAGTATTACTATGATATATTTCTAATAGAAGGTCCTTTAGATATGCAAATTATTTCTAAATTACTACCCAATATTTTTCAATAGTTGGGTAGTATTCCTCTTTATGATTTTTTCAAATACAAAAGAGTTGCAATGAAGAGCAATCATTTCATGCCAAAAAAATCCACTTTCCTAAGCGATTCTATTAAACAAGGTTTAAATCCCCGAGTCTTTGATATTTACCCCTACCAATCCTAACTCACTTTCCAAGTAAAGAAAGAATTTAATGGCACTTGTTAATGTTTGCAACCACCAACAATCAATGAAGAATGAGAAGTAAATAAATATCAACCAAACATTATATATATTTTCAATGGTAAATACCCAATAACGTAACACCCATTTAGGGTCCACAACCTTAATATTTAAAGCTAGCTACTCATGCTTAAAGACAAAAAGATGAGAGTAATAAATGTCATAAAGCTTACAAAATACAAGAATCTTCACTTCTAAAGCTTCCAAAAGAGAGGAATATTCAATGTGTGTATTGTAGCTCAAAAACCATAGAGGAATTCCCCACAAAACCCCAATAAATCTATTTATAGTGGGCTAAAACTTGGGGTAAAAAATGGACAAAAATGCCCTTCCAGGTCAACTATGCGGCCCCATTCTTGTCACATAATAGGAATGCGGTTCGCATTCTTCACAAAGCCATCGCAGTTATGAACTCTAGTTTCCAGGTGCTTCGTCGCATTTATGTTGTGCGGTCCGCATTGTTGATATGTGAACGCACATTAGCATCGCATTTCTTAGCTCAACTTTTGGCACCGGAGGTTTGCGGTCCATTATGCGGCTCGCAAACAAGTTATGCGATCGCATAATGGACCGCATTTTTGCACTTGAATATTGCAAAACAATCTGTTGAACTATGTGGTCCACCTGCGCATTATGTGGCTCGCATAGTAGATATGCAGTCCACCTTGTTGATTATACGATCGCATATTGTCCTTTTCTTATCCTTTTTTAGATTTTTGATCTCTTTTACATATTCTTGAGTCCGCCAACCTCATACATTGCAAAACATTCAAATTACATAAGTATATAAGACAATTGCTTTCAAAACAAGCCAAAATCCAAGCAATTTGGTATTAAATGTGCCGAAATTCTCCGGCACATCAGGGCATACGCCTGAGTGTAAAATCACCATTTGAACCTAACAGAATCGTCAAAACTCCAATTTAAGGTCAAATACTAAATAGTCAAACGTGGTCAACTCTCCCAACTTAAAGCTTAAATCATGATATTTATTCTTCCATATCGATTTCAAATAACATGAAAACCAAAATTGATGATTCACATAAGTCATAATACATCATACGGAGCTACCTATGCCTGTAAACTACCAAGCGAAGTGCTCAAACTTACCGGTCGGGTCGTTACAATGGTATTTCTATAACATTACTGATTCTACATTTCTGTATCACAAGGATTAATGAAACAACTTCAAATTCACAGAAGGTCTATTCAGAGTGGGTATCTCGATTGTGGTACTATTGGGTGTTTAAGAGGGAATGCAATGGCTTATGGGCTTTAAGACAATGTGGTTTTATGTTATCTTGTGGTGAGATTTGTTAAGGATCATAGTATAATGGCGAGAAGAAGTGTTAACTTGAAGGCAAGTCAGGAGGAGCTCAAAAAAATAAGACAATTTGGTAGTGGGTCGGACCAACATAGTAATAGAAGTGATCGGTTTTTTTGGAGAGGTGAGGCTTTACGGGTGTTTTGTGGAAATACTCTTGGACTTGACGACCTTCATGGCTTAGTTGAGTTAGAGGGATTCATTTCTGATGTCTTGGTTTTGTGCTAATGGGTTTCGAAGAGTTCTCGATTATTTCAACCACGGTTTGGGACAAATGTTTTCGATAGGCATGAGGAGTATGTTGCGTATTGTGACTTTCTCCGGGACAGGGTCACGGGGAAGATTCCTAGTGATGAGGTGTCTATCCAAACTTTGATTCAGAGTTGATAATCGAATTCTTGTAATTTCATATTATGGCATGATAGATGCGGTACATCGCCTGAAATTGAGATTTTCATGTACTAGTTTGCGATTCAGTTTTGAAGGGGAGGCCATAGGTTCTAGACACCATGTTGATACCCAATTTTAGCCTCATATTTTTTCAAATAGTGTTATATTTTTAGAATTTAATTTTGCATCATTTTTTAATTTACAAGATTTATACAAGTATTTGCAATAATTTTCCATAATTTTCAGAGCTTTTTCTTGCATTAAAATTACTTGAATATTTGCTAACTAGTCCTTTATGTGATAACCCAAAGCGTCATCTTATAAATTAAGACTCCATTCCAGGCTCATTAGCCTTAAAATATTAATTTTATTTACCTCGATTTGCGTGCACAGTCCGAGCGTGAAACCGGAAAGCTTTTATGTGAAAAAAATGAGAAAAAATAATTTTTGGAATTTAAAATTCTGTTTTAGTTGACTTGGTTCAACATTTTTAGTGAACGGACCCAGATTTGTGTTCCGACGATCCGGGGAAGTCCGTAGTAAAATATGGGATTTGGGCGTATGCCTAGAATTGGATTACGAGGTCCCTAGCATTAGATATCAATTTTTGAAAGAAATTGTTTTGCTGGATTTTATTTAGGAAATAATTAAATGAATTAATGTTTGAACTCATCGGTAGCGGGCCCGTATTTTGGTTCCAGAGCCCGGTGCAGGTTTCTTATGATATTTAAGTCCTATTTGTGAAATTTGGTGGAAATCAGAATTCATTTGACGTGATTCGGACGTTCGGTTGAGAAATAGTGAAAGTTAAGTGTTCTTGAGAAAAATGATGAGTTTTGAAGTTAAATTCATAGTTTTAGATGTTATTTTCATGGTTTGATTGCATGAGCAAGTCCGTATGATATTTTTAGACTTGCGTGTATGTTTGGTTTAGAGCCCTGAGGGCTCGGGTGAATTCGGGTAGCATTCGGGATGTTTTGAACATGTAAATTCTGGTGTCATAGCTATGCTGGTGTGCCCGCACCTGCGAGCCTTGAGCCGTAGGTGCGAACTAGCCTGGGCTTCTCTACATTCACCGGCGGACCCTTTTGCGCAGGTGCGCGACCGCAAAAGAGGTAATGCAGTCGCGGGTGCGGCCCAAGCTACCCAGCTCTTTTCCGCAGAAGCAGAAGCTCTCCCACACGTGCGCAAGCGCAGGTGCGACTTTAGCACCGCATGTGCGAGGGTCGGGCAGATAGTTTATATAAATTAGAACTCTAGCCTTTTTCTTCTTATTTTTCAAAAGAGTAGAAGACCTAGAGCGATTTTCTCAAGGCTTTTTCTTCCAAAATCGTAGGTAAGTGTTCATTAACTATTTTCTTTCATTTACCCATCATTTTCCATCACTTTTCAAGCAAAACTTAGGATAAATTAATTTTTCAGTAAAGTTAGTTCCATTAGCATAAAGTAATGATATCAAACTAATTATGATTAGATTTCAGTAGGTTAGAAACAAATTGGAAAGGAAAAGCGGTAATGGAACAGTGAGTGGCCTGCGAATTTGAGGTAAGTGTTTGGTTTAATCATGACTTGAGGGAATATGAATCCCCAACTTAATTGCTATGTGAAATTACATGTGTGTGGTGTATAGGTGAGGTGACGAATATGTATGCACCCCAAATTATATGCATAATAGGATCCCTTTCCCCGTTTCCAATTATTTGCTTCCGGGTTTAATTGTTTCATGATCATTGGTGTTTATATGTCGATTTGGATTCGTTAACTTATTGTTAAGTATTGCTTCAAGTATTTTGGAAGTGTTGGCTGTTCTCTTGGTTTTGTTATGTTACATTAGGATGGAGCTGGATTTCAGTGTTACAATATGTATATAATTTCCGGTCGGTTTCGTTGTGAAATGATAATTGATGAAGTTTATGAGTTTTACAGCTTTTGTTTACAATTGTTGATACAAAAATTTTGTGAAAGGCTTGGCCTCAATTGTGATAGTTTTCGTAAATAAAATGATATGATATGTCTAGTGGGAGCGGGTTGCACGCTACAACAAGGAGTGATAAGGGTGGACAGGTGAGATCGGGTTGCACGCCGCAACATGAGAAATAAGGGTGATAGATGTATAGGGGGGAGCAATAAGGGTGGACAGGTGGGAGCGGGTTGCGCGCCGCAACAAGGAGCGATAAGGGAGAATAATTATGTTTTACTGATTTTCAAAAATAAGGATTTGGAAAACTCCAGTTTATTTAAAAGGTTTTCATACTCTGATTTTTACTGTGATTTAAATTGTGACTTGGAAATTTTGAGGAGTTGATTATAATTGATATCTGAAAAGTGTTATCCGAGTTATTTTTACCTACTGTTGCAAGTTACTGGTTATTTAGTTTATTATTATTATTTCCTTCTTGCTTTATTATATATTGTTCACAGGTTATATTGTTAATGCCCCGCCGTAGCCTCGTCACTACTTCGTCGAGGTTAGGTTCGGAACTTACGCAATACATGGGTCGGTTATACTAATACTACACTCTACACTCTTTTGTGCAGATCCAGGTACCAGCCTCAGTTAGGAGATTTCAGTAGCTAACATCATCGTTTGGAGATACAAGGTAGATCTGCTGGCGTCCGCAGATTCTTGTAGTCTTCTCTTAATTTTAAAGGCACTGTTTTATTTCATTCGAAACATACATATATAATTCTTTCAGCCCATTAATTGTAGTATTCTTAGTAGTTTGTGAATTGTGACACCAGACCCTGGGTAGGCTTATGGTTATATATATTTAGTTCGAGGTTCGACTTATTTATTCGGTTATTATTATTACTCATGGAGTTACTTATTGAGAAATATTAGATTCAGTTTATCTTTAAATTTGTTCTGTTATGTATAGGTAAATTTTACGAGAAAATGGTTAATTAAATTTCTATCATTGGCTTGCCTAGCAAGTATTGTGTTAGGCGCCATCACGATCTCGTGGGTTGGGAATTTGGGTCGTGAAAACCTAAAATATTTGCAATAACTCAATCATCCAAATTTATTATTTTTACACTCACACACGTGTTTTAAAATATTTTTATATTATTTCATATAATTATATATGTACTTTAGCTATTTGTGTAATTCTTACGGTAATAGCCTATGTACATACATAAGTGCTCTTTAATTACATTATTTGTGTCAAAATAAGATTTTATATTTTTATAATGCTAAATTATTATTTTCAATCATTTTAATGCATAAATAATTTATTTATTTATTAATTACTTTTATAAATTATTTTTGATAATTTTTGTGTATTTAAATAGAAGCCCAGTTTTAAGCCAATTTTCGGACCAAGTATGGCCAATAGCCTAGCCTAATAACCCCCAGCCCAAAAAGGACAACTCCTTCAATTAACTCGGTCGGTACCTGCCTACACAACCCACCTCGCCTATTCCTTAATCCCGACCGTCGATCTTTAAAGATCATAGGTCTACAATCACTCTACCCTTTTTAATTAACCAACCCCTGAAATCCTAGCCCATTTTCCCTAAACTGCCGCCCCTAGACGCTCTCAACACTCCATTCATCTCCCAAACCTATACCTTAGCCGACCATGTATATTTTTGCTTATTCCTTCCTTATACGCGTCCATACGCAAATTTACTTGCCTTTTCTCGTTATCGTTACTCGTTTTATGGTAACTTTCATTCCCATTTCACTTATGGAAAGCCAAATCTGGCTTTGATTATTGGTTTGGGGTGCAATTGTGGTTCTATGCACCTAAGAAGTGAAAATTCTCTTGTATATGGTATATCTCTAGTGATTCTATCGTGATTGAGGCTTGTGAACAATTTTTCCTAAATCCGACTCCAATTAGGGTTTTCTTGACTTCTCCTAAATTGATTTTGAATAAATTTCACATGCTATTCTTTCCTTTTTTATCATTCATTGACTGTTTTCTTTGTTTGTGCGTTTAATTTTGCTACTATATAAACACCTCCCCTAATCCCCTTTAACACATCTAATTTACTGCTATTACTCTCACTATTCTCCTCTTTCACTCACTCACTTTCTTACACTCAAATTTTTCTAAAACTGTTGAATTCTGGGCCAGCTGAAGACAAGGACATTAAACGACCTCCTCCGGTGCAAGCACTGGTTGGAGCCCTTATCGAGATTCTTGTGAACTCTAAAGCATCGGGGATTTTGGGTTTTATTATCCTCTTTCAATTAGTACTGCTGAATCACTATTGATATTCTAAGTTCTTCACTCTTTGGCTCATTTATCTTCGTAACTGGTTAGCATTCTCGACTCTCTGTAGCCTTAATTACTAATTCTCTACTTTTTCGTGTATGTGTATTATGTATTTATAGGTAAGCATGCCTTAAGCTTCTTGTTATTTGAGAATTTCCAGTATTGTATTGTTGTATGCTTTACCGCAATTATATTGTCTTAATAATGCTCTACGGTTCCATGCTCTCTAGTAGTTGAACTTGGTAGACTTCAACATATCAGTATGCGTATTTTAACTTGGATGGATTCCAGTATTATGAAGTGCTACTTGACTTTTATCTTAACTTCTAATTTTGCATAGTTTCATCACCTTAGATTTCTTAAATATTCTTGAGATGACTGGTGTCTGCCTAGAATTCGAATGTGTTTGGCCTATGCCTACTAGTCTGTCTTTTTTTTTTTTGAGTAGAAATAGTTGTGATCATTCTTTCCCTATGTTTCATATATAAGATGATAAATTTCCTTAAATTTAATTTATGATCACACGAGTTCTTGTATGCTACACTCTTCAAGTTTTCAGACAAAGCATGTCTTATGTTTATATCTTTAGTGAACCCCAACGAAGTTTTATTTGTTCTATGTAATCTTGTTATCATCCTGCCATGCTAGTGGGAATTTACTTGAGTCCAATGCCCTTGGGTAATTTTGGATGCATAACTGAAACTGCTATACCTGATCAACCTGCAGGATCTATATTTTCTTTATAATTAGCAAATATTTGCTAGTTACTCTATCACCCCATATAATTGTGTCTATGATTTTTCTGTAGGGATAGTTTCAAGCATGTCTTATTTTAATCCTCCCGGTAAATCCCCCAATACGTGAACTCCTATTGAATCAGTTTTGCACCATGTTTGCCTTAACCCCTATTTATTGAAACCTCTTTGATATTCTTGTGCTATTCTTATTCATGTGCTTATTTGGGATATCATGTTTAGCAAATTTAGTTTCTTCACTAGCTACAACACCTAA
The DNA here is from genome assembly GCA_005239535.1 of Nicotiana rustica. Classification (NCBI taxonomy): domain Eukaryota; kingdom Viridiplantae; phylum Streptophyta; class Magnoliopsida; order Solanales; family Solanaceae; genus Nicotiana; species Nicotiana rustica. The sequence continues at coordinate 35,484 of ML509158.1, read as the reverse complement.
TTATCCCCCATGTATACGTTTATGTCTAAAGCTTCCTAAGTCATTACTTTGCATAAGTTGTTATTTGTAGAATTTGTCATTGGCTACTGGGTAAGCAAGATAATTGTCTTCGCGTTTGGGCCTGTTGATGGGCCATATATGTTACTGGACCTAGGTACTGGACTCAGGTACGTGCTAATTATCCTTGTGAGCTTGGGCTTTAGGCCTGCTGGTGGTTGAGCAAGAAACATGAATGCCCAAAAAGTCGGAGGAATTCCTTTGTGTTGGGCTAATAGTTATTTTGTTGGGCTTATGACTATTTATTTGGTCAGTAATAATTTGTAATAATGAACGATGGGGAAATTAGTGGAAAATGGGGGTTGGGTATTCTAATATTAGTCTGAAGGGTAGAAAATATGCCTATATGGTCTGTGTGTGTTTTATTTTCTATTTCATACTGCATGCCTTGTTCGTTATTTCGTTTGGTATGTTGCACACTAATAGAGATAATGCACACCTTACTTGTACACTGTTCGAGTGTATTAGTCTAAATATCTACTCCACTTGTTTCTACGTTACTACTGTGCATATGGAGAGCATGCCTATAGGATGCATAACATATGTTAACTTAGATACCATGCCTATAGGACTTCAAATGATCAATTGGTCGATTGCTTCTATTACTTTAGTGTTCTTCCTATCCAGATATCATGACTATAGGACTCTCATCTTTTAATCAACTTCCTCGCCTAGATAACATGCCTATAGGGATATAGTGTTATGAAAATCATGTCTTATTGTTAATTGTTAGAAATCCTGCCTATAGGATATTGTCACTCGCTTAAAATTATTTATGAGATCAACGTTGTTAATGCTGGACTCTCAAAAACTGTTTCATTTCTTAGCTACGCTACTACTAGAAATCATGCCTATAGAACAATGTCACTTTTCTAAGGTGCATATTTATAAAAATCAACGCTAATAGTTCTAAGCTTACAAATAATTCACTGTATCCTCGCTTAAGACATTGAGAGCAATAATGTTGCATATACGATGCTGAAATTAAGAACCACCTAGAAACCATGCCTATAGGACTTTAAGTCTTAATTCTGAAGCTATATACTGCCTAAACAGCCAGTGTGCATTTGTTGTTTATGCGTGGGGCTAACTTGGGCCTTTATTAGTCTTTATGTCACGTCGTATCTGTTTTGAATGTCGCCTAGTTTTTTCTCATCATTTTGAGCAACATAAGCCGAGTCTAGAACCACCCAATAGTAGGTCCAAAGCCTCCTAGACCATAGGCATGGGACCGGTAGTGCACGCATAGGGTATGCCATAGAATTGAATTAGAGCGCCTCTAGGTAAACAACTTCAACATAGTAATTGGGTAGTATGAGATGATAGTCTATGCTCGCTGAATAATATGAGCAACTCCTTTCGAAATGGAGTTGAGTTGCATAGTATTATTTATGTTGCACGGGGTGATCCATTAGGCTAAAAAACCCCTTTCTTTATATCTACATTTAATCATTCAAAAATTGTATTTTTATTTTGTATTTCTCATGATTTGTACAAGTTGTGTTATAATGAAATTCTCCGACCTTTACTTATTTTATCACCTAGTCTAATTACATAATCCACATAGTTCTATGTTCGGCCGGGACCCATAGTTGTGAACCTCAAAGAGTGCCTAACATCTTCTCTTTGAGGTAATTTGAGTCCTTACCCGATATTTGATAACGTTGACTAGTCAAATAGAGTTATTCACACAATAGGTGCCCCAATGCACCGTAAAATTGTTAAGTGGAGACTCTTCTCTTTTAATACTCATTAAAAGTGTTGTCATATGTGGCGCGACACGCCACATACGGTTTTATATGTATAGAGAAATACTAGCACTATCTGGTATCACCTGAGATGGGTGCACATTCTTGAAGGTGCACTGTGCCTCGACTTGCATATGCTTGACTAATATTATGGTAATGTAAGGTTGATCGACTGCTGATGTTCAGATTTTGCTATATGGCACAAAATAATTATGAGAGTATTTATCATGAGATAATTGTGTATGAGGAATGTGTCAGCCATTTCAGTAGTGGAGTTTGTATCGGACATGGCGATTCTTGTATTATAGGGATTTGAAGACTAGGAGGATTCTCGAAGGCAGATTGTTCTATGGTTGCGGATGGTGAAGGTATGTTAAGAGGTTGACGACTGATTATTTTGTGGTATGGATAGGTTATCGTAGATAATTCATAGGTTATCTACCTATTTCGGGAGGATCAGGATTGATTTTGAGGCTAGTGGTAAGCCTAATGAGAATTTGTATTCTATATCTGGTCGGATTTGTTTACTCCGCACAACTATTGCGGAGGGGGTGTGTTATCTGACGAGCTTGAAACACACATTAAGTATGCTCGCTAGTCGAATATAGTAAAATATAATATCGTATCCACAAGGATGGGAGTTAAATATTATTTTCGTAGTTTATAGCTCGATTGCTATCAAAGATGATCAACAGTTGAGAATTATGTGATTTAAACTAAAATTAATTAAGAGTCTAAACTATTGACTAGTGACAAACAACACAATTAATAAGCGGGGAAGGATATCAATTGGGAGAAATAGGGTTGATAGGATACGTGCAAGATAAATGTTTGAGATTTAACTCTAGATAATTCACTTCTATTGTTCAAGTGAGTCTCTCAAATTCAGTTGATTATTAGTTCAATTGATTAGTAGAAACTCCTCTCTCGATTAAGTCTCAATCTCACAAGATGAACCAATTTTAAGCATGTGATGATATGCAAGAATTCGTGATGGATTGGTCTTTAAGAGAACCTCTCTCGATTATCCTCCTAACTAAGTTTAATCAACAATTGAACTAGCCTCTTCCGATTACTAAGAAGAGTTAACTACTTCAACCAACAAAGTATAATGCAACAATATTACAAGTTATTCCTCTCGATTACATGACAAAGTGAATAAAGATGCAACAATTAAAACATCCAAAATAATTCAATAAATAAAACTAGAGTTAATTATCCATAAAGAAGTACCAATACACCATATCCATCAAACCCTAAAGAGAACTACTCCATAGATATGGAGTAATTCAACACAAATATAAAGAAAAGCATAAAACAATCCAAACTCTTGTCTTGAGTGAGGATTGAATGATGAATTCCATGTGATTTCGCTTCTCCACCTTCTCTCTAGCCTCCTTAGGTCTTAGATGTGTCAAAAGTCAAGAAAATACCCCTTTTCCATGTATTTATACCAAGGAGTGTCGATCCTAGACGAAATTCTCTTTTCCTAGACAAAATTTGAAAAATTGCAACCTTTTTGCTTTTCATGAGTCACACTTGTTCATTTTAACCCCGAAAACCTATTCTCTGAAATTTGGAAAATGAAGTAAATGAAAGTTGTACCCCGTTGAATTAGCTTTCCAATGATATATTCTTTATTCCAAACAAAGTTCTGAGCGAAAAGTTATGTGCATTTTACTAGACACTGCGCAATATACATGTCTTGATTCTTCGTTTCGTTTCACTATTATCTGTTGATCCCTGAACTCGATCTTGGATTAATTCCTTGGGATTTTACTCATACTTCAAAGCTCCAAATCACTTTAATACATTCCATAATATCTAAATTGCTCGCAATCACACCTATAAGGCATAAAAACTCATTTAGTGCAAAATATTAGCGATTAAAGCTCAAACTCAATTAAAGTGCAGTAAATTAGAGTGCAATAAGTGACTAAAACATGAGATTATAGCCTACCATCAACATCCCACGGTTAAACCATTGCTCGTCCTCGAGTAAAAAAACTACACTTTATATAGACACAACCTTACTACGCAACTCTCCTAACTCATCACACCAAGAATATTTAAAATAGACTAAGCACAATAGTGTAACATCTTTACCTCAAGAATTGACTCAGAAGGACTACGCATTATTCACAACTTACTCACTTAATCTAACATAGAGATGAATAATTACCTTTCCTACATGAATGAAGTGCCTACAAAAAAAAGACAGTAGTTCCACAAACAATAAAATTCAAGAACAACTAGGAACTCAAGATAGAAATAATTCACTCACTCTCAGACACGACATTCATGTGCCACAAAAAATGTACCATAGGCTTGCCCGCAGTGTACTACTCTACTAGTTGAGCTCATTCAGTCAAGGATCAAGTAGGACTTTTAACAGGTTGTAATGTAAGCTGCGGAACAGGTAGTATACATTTAGATATAAGAGTGAACCTCCCTAAGCACTTTAATAAATACATTTTTACATTCAAAACTCCACAATTATGTCAAATCAAAACTCCACCTTCACACCAATATACATCAACTACCAAAATATTTAAGCACAATTGCATCAAGAGTTACCACTTATGAAAGATCATTTTTCACAATCATACAACTATTTTTTTTTCTTTCTTTTTCAATTCAAGTGTCTCTTACTTTTTCAAAACAATGCACCTTTTTCTTTATTTCAATAGTTCCACTCAAAAGCCAAACCAACCACCCCACACTTCAGATTTTAAAAAGTTTATACAATTTCAAGTGCTCACGAGAGGTAAATGGTTCAAATACATGGTTAATGCAAACAAAAAGGTAAGCCTTATAATGTGGTTGCCAAAGAAATAGGATTACAGGCTCAACAGGGTTAACTAAGATGCATAACAATTGGGTGTGTAAAAGCATATAACTGGATCAACAAAGAAACGCCTATATCACTTCTAAGACTGCATAAAACTACTATTTCACTTTGCAAACACATGGGACAGGTCCTAAACATCAAATGTAATGCACATAATAACAAAAGAACTTCACACACACATGGCACATGACTCATTCTTGATTGGATTATCACAATACTCTAGTCAAAGCAATTAAGCAAAGTTAAGATCATACGATTTAAGGCACTTATACAAGAGTCAAAAACTAAGCCTAAGCGTCACAACCAAAGCACTCACTATTGTCAAGGCATGATCAAGTCATGAGATATTTATTCCAATTCAATTCATAGCACAAGGTTTTCTACTACTACAAAAAATAAAAACCTAACTACACCTGGTTAAAAAAAACCCACAGAAAAGAACCACAACACAAAGAAAAACCAAGGGGGAATTATTATACTACCTACAAAATAAATCTTTTTGGTCTTTTTCTTTCGACTTAAGTCCCACAAGAAACCCGACGAATGATATCCATCGTCGGGAAAAGACGAAAATTTTATATTTTTTTATGGATTTTCAACTTTTTTATCAAATACAACTAATAAAAAAAAATAACCAACTTAATATACATATAACATACATACAAACATATCCCCCACCCCACACTTTATGTTGTGGCATGTCCCCATGACACACAATTAAAAAGCATAAGGTAGAGGAAACTACCATGAATCTCTACTCGGGGTCTGAGTCGAAGTTGGATCCCATTCCACGCGCCCGAACCAATGCACACATCCGTGAAAACATCTTCTTCTGAGCCTTCTTGGGTACACGCTACACTTATATTTTTCACTAACAACAACCTTCTTTATCACACCCTTCATCTTCCACTCTACACTTGCAGCTTGCTTCTCCTTTTTCAGTCCAGTTGCTACATTCATCTCAAAAGTCACAGTCTCCTCACTCACTCTAAGCATGAGTTTTCGATCATTTATATCCAGTATAGCTCTACCCGTTGCTAAAAGCGGTCTTCCTAGGATGAAGGGTACCTCCTTGTTCTCCTCCATATTCAGCATTATGAAATCTATAAAAAATACGAACTTATCCACCCGCACCAAAACATCTTCTACTATCCCCTCGGGTGTTATAGTTGTTTGGTCTGCTAGCTGCAAAGATATCGGCACCGAACTTATCTCTCCATTCTACTTCTCCAATTTCCTGTAAATAGACAATGGCATTAGATTAATTGAGGCACCTGAATAACATAAGATTTTTCAAAGTTAAGAGTGCCTAAAGAGAAAGGTATAGTAAAACTCCCTGGATCTCCACACTTTTGTGGGAGTTTATTTGCAAAATAGCACTACAATGCTCTGTAAGTTTGACCAGTGAGGTCTCTTCTATGTTCCTCTTCTTTGTAAGGATCTCCTTCAAGAATTTGGCGTAAGTCGGCATTGTGAGAGAACTTCTATGAATGGCGAGTTTACATTAAGCAGTCTTAGCATATCTAGAAATTTCTCAAACTTCTTGTCCAAGTTTTCTCTATACAGCTTTTAGGGAAAAGGTAAAGCAGACATGTGCTTGCTCTCAGATAATATATTTGCAATTTGTCCTACTTGTCTCTCCATGTTACGCAAACATGTCCCCTGTTCTTTGATAAATGCACTATGAGCATCCAATATCTCATCCGTCTTAATAATGAATGACTTCATCAGATCTTCTAACCCAGATTGAATTGGTTGTTGAGGCTGAAATTACAGTCTTTGATGCTTCACAAAACCAGGAGCTCCTTGAAATATAGAGTTGTTTTGTTGCCATGCATTTTCTGTACCTCCAGGTGAACTCCATGAAAAACCAGGGTGCTTCTGACCCATTGCATTGAAGTTGTAATTTCCCACAACATTAACTTCCTCCATTGAAGTTTTGACACTCATGATTAGTGTGTCCTCTTCCACGAATGTCACATGCTGCATGAGGCTCATTATATTTTGAAGCTAAGGTTAGCTTCCTTATTTCTTTTGCCATTGCATCAAATTGTAAATGCACATATGTGTTAACATCAACTTGGTGAATACTAGTTAATCTTCTTCTTTCAGCAATCTCTGAGGGCCACTGATATGCATCTTCAGATAACTGATCTAGAAGTGTGACTATATCCTCTCGAGTCTTCTTCATTAACGGACCTCCAACTACATTACTCAATGTGCTGCACGAGGTCATTTTCAAGCCATCCCAAAAGTTCTTAAGTTGCATCCAGAGTTCAATTTCGCTGTGTTGACACTTTCGCACAATCTCTTTAAACCTCTCCCATGCTTCAACCACAGAGTCACTCTCATTCTGGCAGAAGTTATGAATTTATCTCCTCCCATGTTCTAATTGATCCTTGGGGCAAGCTTCAAAGCCAGTTATTTGCATCATCTTTCAGAGTGAAGGGGAATTCCCTTAAGTGCACTGCATCTTGTGATACACCATTGTATTGAAAGGTGTTCATGATCTCCTCGAAGTCCATTAGATGATTGTTTGGATCATCGTTCATATTTCCTCTGAAGACACAGTTGTTTTGGAGGGTTTGAAGCATCCCTTGCTCCGAATGCTGCTTCTTCCGCATCTCTTGCAGCTGTCTCTCTGAGTTGAGCTGCCTTTTTGCGCAGCCAAATCAACATTATCATCATCTCCCTCAATCTTTTCTTTGGTTGAGGATTGCCCAACCGTTTCTGTACTCTCCGAGAAATTTCTTTTCTTCCTCAACTGTCGCATATGTTTCTCGATTTCTGGATTGTATGGTTGCTATTCCTTCCCAAAAGCCGGGTCGTGCACCAATCTAACATGTAGCGTGCACAAAGTCAAAAAACACCCAAATGTAAAAAGAGAAAAATAAAAGAAAAGAAAAAGAAAAATTCCTGAATTAGAACTACAAACTATTTCAAACACTATTGATTGCCAATCCTCGGCAATGACGCCAAAGTTTGATGAGCTTGAAACACACAATAAATATGCTCGCTAGTCGAATATAGTAAAATATAATATCTTATTCACATGGATTGGAGTTAAACAATATTTTCGTAGTTTATAATTCGATTGCTATCCAAGATGATCAACAGTTGAGAATTACATAATTTAAACTAAAATTAAGTAAGAGTCTAAACTATTGACTAGTGACAAACAATCCAATTAATAAGCAAGGAGGGACATCAATTGGGAGAAATAGGGTTGATAGGATAGGTGCAAGATAAATGTTTGGGATTTAACTCTAGATAATTCCCTTCTAATGTTCAAGTGAATCTCTTGAATTCACTTTATTATTAGTTCAATTGATTAGTAGAAACTCCTCTCTCGATTAAGTCACAATCTAACAAGATGAACCAATTTCAAGAATGTAAAGATATGCAAGAACTCATGGTGGATTGGTCTTTAGGAGAACCTCTCTCGATTATCCTTCTAACTATGTTTGATCAACAATTCAACTAGCCTCTTCCAATTACTAAGAAGAATTAATGACTTCAACCAACAAAGTATAATGCAACAATATCATAGGTTATGCCTCTCTCAATTACATGAACAGGTGAATAAAGATGCAACAGTTAAAACATCCAAAAAGATTCAATACATAAAACTAGAGTTAATTATCCACAAACAAGTATCAATACACCATATCCATCAACCCCTGAAGAGAACTACTCCATAGATATGGAGTAATTCATCACAAATATAATGAAAAGCATAAAATGATCCAAACTCTTGTCTTGACTGAGGATTGAATGATGAATTCCTTGTGGTTTCACTTCTCCACATTCTCTCTAGCCTCCTTAGGTCTTAGGTGTGTCAAAAGTCCAGAAAATACCCCCTTCCTATGTATTTATACCAAGTAGGGTCGATCCTAGATGAAATTCCCTTTTCCTAGCTGAAATATGAAAAATTGTAAACTTTCTGCTTTTCATGTGTTGCATTGTGTGGCGCAGGGTGCGTCTACCTAGTTCTTTTTCCTGACAGACCCCAAAAACCCAGTCTGTGAAGTTTGCTATTTTCTGACAGATTTTTACACTGATGCGTCACACTATTTGGGAATTTGGGAAAACGCAGAAAATGAAAGTTGTAGCCCGTTGAATTATCTTTCCAACGATATAGTGTTGAGCCCAAATAGAGTTTTGAGAGAAAGTTAATGTGCATTTTACCAGACACTATGCAATATGCTTGCTTGATTCTTCGTTTCGTTCCACTATCGTCCGTTGATCCCCAAATTCGATCCCAGCTTAATTCTATGTATTTCTTTCATCATTGGCAGTGTACGAAGGATTTGGAGAGTGTTGCACTTGATATGAGGTTTGTTACTCGTACCGTGTTTGCTATTAATCATGCATTATGGTTGGAAGTTAGTGTTATGAGTATCTGAGTCATGCGGTATATCATGTGATTATATATTAGGTTATGTTTATGGCTTGATACAGCTCGTTCATACTTATACAGTGTATAGATGCGAGATTCAGGTCTTATGATGAATTTCGGATGTTGGAGATTAGGTTCTAAGGGTTGTGAACTAAGGTTGAGGTAAGGATCTTCAGTTAGGTTGTATTGTCCGACTTACACGGATTGGGGTGACGTGAGATCATCCATGGTTACAGGTATGGTGAGTTTATACAATGATTTGATGGCTTCATAATGACTCTTGGCACATTCAAGGACAAAGACATGTTTAAGTGGGGGAGAATGTAACGACCCGATCGGTCATTTTGAGCATTTGCATTTCGCTCGATGGCTTAAGGTCTTGAGTAACTTCATATGATGTATTATGACTTGTGTGTATGTTGAGTTTTGGTTTTTGAGTGGTTTGTATTTGGTTTGGAAGAATGATTCTCAATTTAGAAGCTTTGAGTTGAAAGGGTTGACCAAGTTTGACGTTTATGTATTTGACCTCAGATAGAAGTTTTGATGTTTCGTTAGTTCCATATGGTGATTTTGGACTTGGAAGCTTGGATTTTCATTTGGGTATCCTCATAAGAATTTGGCTCTAATTTGTGAAAGTCAGCAATTTGAAGGTTTAGAAATTTAAGTTTGACCATGGGTTGAATTTATGGATATCGGGTTTGGATTATGGTTTAGGGAGTTGTAATAGATCCGTTTTGTCATTATTTGTGACAGGTGTACAAATTTTTGAGTCATTTCGAGATGGTCTGGGGGCTGACAGGTCACTTTTGCGATGATCATGCCTTCACATTTGGATGCCTATGTCGCATTTGGGGCAATTGGGCTTTCAGGGGCCGCTTTTGCGATCCCCTATAGCATTTGTGTACCTCATAATTCAAATGCGACATCTACAGCTGGTTTTAAGGTTGGGTTTTTGGGACCTAGTCTCATTTTATCAGATTTCGAGTCCTAGGTCAGTGGCAGGTGATTTTAAGAGGAGATTTTTATATCAACCTATTGGGTAAGTGAGTTTGACTCAATTTTGATTATATAACATGATTTCTATGAATTATAACATCTACAATTTGATATTAGAAGAACATTTTTGGGGATTTTTTTACTATGGTTTAATAAATAAAAATTTGAGATTTGAGAGTCGAATTGGACTCGGATTTGAAAACCAAATACATATATTGGCTTGTGGTGTTATGGGTAATCAAGATCTCCCTTTTTACTCGAATTTTTACCGGGCGGACCCGGGGTTGACTTTTGTTAACTTTTGGGGAATTGTATAAATATGGTAACATTATTAACTGAAATTTATTTCTCTTACATTGTTTGATATTATTAAGTAGATTTTTCCTAGTCTTGAGCCGAGCGGATGTGAAATTTAAGGGAAAAGCATTTTTAGAGTATTGAATTAGCCTAATTGAGGTAATTATCTTGCCTAATTGTGCGGGAGAATTACCCCTTCGGATTGGTCTAATTTAATCATTTGAATTATGTGAAAAGACGTGCACATTAAGTGATGGGTGTGTGCACATGCTTATTTGTGGTGATTGGCCAGATTATACCCTTGGGTTATTAATATGCCTTGAATTGAATTTGTTGTTATATAAAGCATATTTTGTTGTTGATTCACTCCCCGTACCCCTGTGTTATTGTTTTTATTCTTGTACTTATTGTTGTCGAGGCATGAGCTATGTATTGTGTGGCAATGGTATTTTTGTTTGGGCTATATTGTGGAATATGTGCACGTGGTGTGCGGTTTACTGTCGTGTTATGATTGAGATGAGCATGTGCCAACATAAGGGTGGTGTGTATGTTGTTACGCATACGGCGAGGTCAAGGGGCTTATGCGCGTGGTGCAAGTAAGGAGAAATACTTCATTGTGATGAACACGCGGCGAGATAAGGGGGCTTATGCATGTGAAGCTATTTCGGAAAAATATTCTAAAAATGTGAAGCTCACAAGGTGCCATAAGGATGATTTGTTATTTTGATACGTGTCACATCGGAGCAACTCTTGTTGTTATTCTTGTGTTTGAACGATTTATGACTTCTTTGGTGTGTCATGCATTCCACGCGATTTATTGTGTTGTTTCTAATGTGCTAACTTGTGTCTCTGTTATTACTTGATGACTTGGTTGCCAAGATGGATTTACCTCCGTGGAGTTATTATCTCATATTCTGTTGAGTTGTTGGGAACATAACATATTGAAATAAAGAAGTTGTTATCATGCAATACTTTATTTGATTCTTTAAAAATTACTCATGTACGTGTTATTGGTATTCGACACGAGTACGTTACACGTGGTGGCGCAAAGACTTTTTCCGTGTGAGCATGACTTATATTATTTAACGAGATCTTTGTCGTGCGGGGCATGGCTTGTGTTATGGAATGAGGTCTTTGCCGTGCGAGGGTGATTGATAATGTGGGCATGAGGTGCCATATATGTATAATTCAATTTGATGACTTATCGTCGAGACTGGACCTTAATTTGTTTTAAGTTGTTATTACCTATTCTGATCAGATTCAGTTATTGCCTTATGTTATTCTTCCTGTTATCGGTCTTTGAAATTTTGCACAAGTTATATTTGACTAGTGAGTGTGTTGACTTGAACCTCATCACTATCCATCGAGTTTAGTCTTGATAGTTACTGGATACCGATTGTGGTGCACTCATACTACACTTTTGCATATTTTTGTGTAGATCCAGGTGTTGGAGGTAGCAAACCTAGGTTGTGAGAACTTGTTTGATCGCAAGGATTCAAAGTATAGTTGCTTTTTTCGTCGCACTCAAGTCCTTTACTTACATTTATACTGCCTATTCTCTATCCGAATAGTATTGTACTTTGAGTATTTTAATGTATTCAGTTTAAGGTCGTGACTCTGTACTACCTAGTCTTTGAGATTTGTTGTGATTATCGTCGTGTTAGCTTGTATAACTTTTATTTCTGCATTTAGATTAAACTCTGCTTCATAATATTATGTTTTATTGGTTTAACTGTTGTAAGTGATCTGCTTACCTAGTTTTACAAACAAGATGCCATTACGATCCTTAAGGTGGGATTTTGGATCGTGACAATAATGTTACAATTTATAATTACACGTAAAATATCAAGACTTCGTTAACCTGAAAGAAATGGACATATGAGCAATTAATAAGTTTAGATATTTATTATTACACGTAAAATATCTAAACTTTGTTACCCAAAACGAAATGGACATAAGAGAAATTGATAACTTTACTATTTATTATTAAACATAAAATATCCAGACTTCACTGGCCAGAACGAAATGGATAATTGAGTGATTGATTACGAGAGCTAGAGAAGATGATCAAAAAGAGGTCAATCTCCGAAAGGTCTTCGCTAAGCTAAGGTTCAGGGGAAATACTTTATGTGGTCTTGCACTAGCTTCAACTTTATTTTTATATAGTAAACTGCTCGAAAAATATCAATAAGGACCAGGCTTGTATTTTTCTTTTTCCAAGAATGATGCTCGAGGTAATATTTGTGCACACCTTAATATTTCGTCGTGTCACGACAAAAAGTCCCAACTACGGGGCCGTGATGAAGCCTAACGTCCATTTTCTAGACGAGCCAACATTAGCGATACAATATTCATTTTTAACAATTTTAAAGGCATATTAATAAGAAGATAAATGTATAGATTACAATATATATATATATAACAATATGTTGTCTAGTCTAATCCGGAATCAGGTGTCACAAATACACGAGCAACTAAAAATAATACAAGCAAGGTCCGAAATAAAGTACAATTGTCTAATGAAGTGAATGATATAAAGATAAGAAGGGGACTTTAGGGTCTGCGAATGCCGTGCAACTCTACCTCAAGTCTCCGGATAAATGACAATCCGAGCAAGACTCTACTAAACACCGAGGGACCAACACCAGAATCTGCAAAAGGAGTGCATATGTATAGTATGAGTACAACCAACCTCATGCACTCCGTAAGTATTGAGCCTAATCTCGACGAAGTAGTAACGAGGCTATAACAAGGTACTCATAATAAACCTGTATGAGTATAAGTTAAAAAAAAATACAATAGAGAGGCAACGACTAACACAAAAACCGGAACAAACAATATATAACAGAGGGACCCAGAATATTGTCTATGTTAAAATTCACGATATAACACGGATAAAAAACCAACTGTTAAGATAATCATAACATATTTTCTCCGTTGCGGCGTGCAACATGACCTACACAAATATTCATACCAATATCGTTGCGGTGTGCAACCCGATCCCAAAATCCAATATCAATATCAATTGCAGCATGGAACCCAATCCCAAACAACAATATTAATACTACAAACAACTACGACATAGCTCTCAACATATGAGAAAGGAACCAAAAGAAGCAAATACTCTAAGGCAAACCAATATAACAAACAAAGGAAAAATAGAATCAAGTAAAGTCAAATAAAGAATTAAAGGCATAGAACAAGTAAAAACATACAACAAGCAAAAAAATGGGTGCATGGACCATGTAGAAAAAGAGGGCATGAGAGACATATTTAGTAGGTAGGAAAATTAACAATGAAGGCATGACATGAATAGTAGCTCAGATAAAAAGAGGTCATGATATAGTTTGAATAATGGTTAACCCATTACAACGTATGTACACTCTTCACCTCACACATACGCCGTCCTCACACATAAAATCAAGTAACAAACAGACCAATTAAGTCCTAATTCCCTCAAGTCAAGGTTAACCACGACACTTACCTATTTTTCCAAATAAATCAATGATCAACCACAACTTTGCCTTTCGAACAAGCCTCCAAACCAACCAAATCTAGCCAATTATTGTCCAAACAACCCAAAAAAAGCTTTAGAAATTGCCCATGAATGAAAAAGGTTCAATTTTAATCATAATTTAAAAAGTCAACTCGGGCCCATGTGGTCGAAATCCAACATTCGGACCAAATCTTGATTACCCATTTACCCTCAATTCCGTATATGTGATTTTTTTTGAAATCCGACCTCTATTTGAGGTCTAAATATCAATTTTACAAATTCCTAAATTTCACGCAAAATCCATAATTTCTACCGTGGAATTCATGGATATGATGATAAAATTCATGATAAAGTAATTGAAATTGATTGAAAACTAGTTAAAGTTGCTAACAATGAATTTTGGAAGAAAATCCTCTTCAAATATTGCCTCTAGAGTGTTTAGGGTTGAAAAATGGTGTAAACGAGTTAAGTCATGACTTTCCCATCCTTTACCCAACTGTAGATGTCGCAATTGCGAACTCTTGTTAGCAGTTGCAATGCCCGCAATTTCAAAGCACTGATCGCAAATGCGCATAGTGATATTACCCTCAAAAGTCTCAATTTTCGCTCCCTATTTTCTCTCGAAAGCGGATTTCGACATGTGAAAACTCTTTTAAATGGGTATTAAAAGAGAAGAGTCACCACCTAACGGTTTTAAGGTGCATTAGGGCACCTATTTTTAAATAACTCTGTTTAACTAGTCTACATCACCAAAGTTTGGGTAATGGCTCAAATTACCTCAAAGAGAAGGTGTTAGGCACTCTTCGAGGTCCACAACTGTGGGTCCTGACCGAAGATTACACTATGTGGGATTATCGAATTACAATTGTCCTAAGCGATCATAGAATTGAAGGAAGCCAAGGAATTTGAAGGTTCTATGACGAACATGTGCAAAGAAAATCGGGCAACCAATCTAGAGGTTACAAGGTACAACTTAATTAGTCTATATTATTTCACGACCCTATTTATCCTATAGGTCGTGATGGCGCCCAACAGCATCGCTATGCAAGCCAACGGTGAACTAACCATGTATTTATAATTTTTAGTAATTTCAAAGTAGTTTATTTTCTTTTATTTATTTATTAAGTAAATGAGAAGTGGGAAATTTAATAAAGTAAAGAGTAAACTAATAAAAAAGAAAATACAATAGAATTAATACTCAAAAGTCATAAAGTGCCTACTAGTATGTTCTCAAGACCCGGCGTCACAAGTTTATGAGCAACCAGTAGAATATACAAAACACCTATGCTACTGTCTGATAGACAAAAGGTAAATACAAAAGAGAGACTGCGGGTGCTGCAGAACGAGCTCAGAGAGCAGCTCACCACGATGGCTCAGGATAACGGTGTGGGCGCCTGCATGGGCACCAGATGCACCTGCCCTAGATCCTGCACGATTAGTGCAAAAGTGTAGCGTGGGTAAAGTATCCAGTCTAACCTCGAAGAAGTAGTGACGGGGGGTCGATATCGGCGCTTACTATGAGTCAATAATAAAAAACGTAAATTCTAAATAGGAATGGGATACATGAAAAATAATAACAACACAATAGCCAACAATGAAAAAACGGTCGTTTAACCAATAGTCGATTTAAAAATCTCCAATTGACATAGGCTACTCCAAGAATTTCAGGCCATTAAATAAATTATAACCTCACAAGCCATAAAATAATATCAAGTGTAAACGCGCTCCGAGTACTATGATGCACGATATATGCCGAGGTCGTACGACCCGATCTAAAATACTGTGTGCACTGCCGAGGGTCGAATGGCACGAACCATGGCCCGCTCCCATGAGAATAGAGAAGCTTACCTCGCTCGCGGAAGTACTTGCGACGCGATAAGATATGGGTTTCTCAGAGTTATTATGTATTTCCTCAATTCTTCCAAAAATTAAGAAATCCAAATTGAAAATTTGAAAATTTAAAATCCCTAGTCTCATCTGTATTCAAGGAAATTAATATGCACAATGAACACAATAGTACCATTAAAGCATGATGTGGATCTAAGACTACCCTGACATACCATGGAATATAGCTACGCACAGTCTCTCATCACCTAGTGGCTCCCTACACAAGTAATACACAACAAGATACACCTAAGAGGATGAGTTCTCTTTAACAAGGTCAGGCAAGAGATTTACCTCCTTCTCAAGCTCACTTACGGTCCACAAATCTTCTTTAAAGCCTCAATTTGGTGCCAAACAGCCCGAAACTAGCCAAATAGTATATAAATTAATCGATATACACTCACAAGTTCATAATTTAGCTATTAGAAAAATTACCCAAACCAAATTGAAAGATTCCTAAAACTCATCCCCGGGCCCACGTGCCCGGATTCTCGGAATTTTTAAAGATAAATATTACCAATAGCCTCACGAACACAAATATATAATTTTTACATAATTCCATAACCAATTTTGTGGTAAAATCTCATTTTTACCAAACCCTAGGTTTTTCTCAAAATCCATTAATTTCATCATTTAATTTTCATGTTAAATCTACATATGATTCACTTCTTTTGATAAATAATTGATAGGGATCACTTACCTCTTGATGTTGATGCAATCCCTCCACAAAATACTCTCAAAATCGCCTATAATCAAGTGTGAAATGAGGAAAATAAAGCAAAGTCCCGTAATAAAAGCTCTTGCACCAGCGCAGATGTCGTATGTGTGATATCTGATTCACAAATGCGAGGGTCGCAATAACCTGTACGTAGTGTAATAATCGTAACTGGAAAGGAATACATAAAAGTAAGGCAGTTAACTAATGAAGATAAACTCAATCATCAGAATCGTTAAAACCGGAAACACTACTACTCAGAATCTCGTATGAAATCATCGAAAGCTAACACAATACAACAATGAATACAAATTGCACAATCTGTTGCACGCACAACCTGATCCCACTGTACAAACACAATCACCCCTTATTTCACCCGTTGCGGCGTGTAACTCGATCCCACCGTACAAGCAGAATCTTCCCTTATTTCACCATATCAATATCAATAATAACATGTAAAATTCATTGCGGCGCGCAACCCAATCACACCATTTAATCAGAATCAATATCATATTCCTTCCTTATTTTACCATATAAAAATAACATATGAAATCCGTTGCAGCGTGCAACCCGATCCCACTATGTCGATATCAATCTTCCCTTATTTCACCTATTGCGGTGTCCAACCCGATCCATAAATAAGATAAAAAAAATGTAAGCAACTCCAAAACTCAATTCGCAAGAATCTCTACGATTAAAGAATATGAAAAACATGCCATAAAGTAACCTCGTACCAAATTAAGGAATGCTATAATTAATAAAAAGCAACAAGACAAGTCAAATATATGAAATCTAAAGTGTACAAGTAAGACAATTAGGGCAAGTAGCAATTGATCATGGAAATATGGGAGAACTGAACATTTTAATACGAGAGAAATAAGTGACAAGTAGAAAGTTAATGCATGAGAAGAAATTAAAGCATATAATAGTTAAGGCATGGAATAAAATAATTAACGAAATATGGAAAGCAAGGAAACAAGTATTTTGACGGTGTATATACACTCGTTACCGCGAATATACACCACTACACATGTAATTCACATAGCACATAGCTCAAGAGTTCCTATTCCCTCAAATAAAGGTTAGACCCAACACATACCTTGCCCGCAAGCAAATCAGAGCTCAATCGGGGCCTTTCCTCTAAAGTCCGCCTCCAAAACCAATAAAATCTAACCAAAATCGACTCAATACCATCAAATAATGCTAGGGAAATCAATTACAACACAAAAATTAAGATCTTTACACCTTCCATAAAGTCAACAACGGTCAACCTCAGGCCTGCTTGGTCAAAACCCGAGGTTCTGACCAAAACCTATTTCCCCTTTTCAGCCCCCGAGATCGTTTGGGTAATAAGTTTCGAAATTCAACGTCAATGTGAGGTTTAAATAAAAAATTTACAAAAATCCATGATTCTTCCCAAGTCCCCAGTTTCCTAGAATGAAAGAACATAGATGAAGGCTAGAAATTAGTGAGTGATGATGGAAATGGAAGAAAATAAGTTAAAGTACACTAACCTATGAAAGGGTGATGAAATTTCTCCTCCAAATCGCGTCTAGGACGAGCTCTAATGAAAAGATGGTGAAAAATGGGTGAAATCCTGATTTCTGGACTTTTATATTACTCAGAGTGATTTCAAGCTACATAGATGTGGCGGAATGAATTCAAGCCATCCTGGAGCTTTGAATTATGAGTAAAAAGCCCAAGGATTAAGTTGATATCGCGATCGGGGATCAACAGACAATAGTTCACTTAACGAGAGAGACAAAGAATCGAGTAGTATGCCACCCAGGTGCGCGACCACACACTAGGCGCACGAGTGACGCAGAATAATGTCCAATCTGTAGGGATAGATGTGCGAGCACATCTCCAGGTGCCCGGCTGCGCACTTCCTTTTCCAGAAAGAGTCCTATTTCGTGAAGGAGAAGGTGGATTGATTTGGGCCCGACCCTACTTGGTATATATACATGGAAAATCATTATTTTCTAGACTTTTGAAACATCTAAGACCTAAGGAGGCTAACGAGAAGAGGGAGAAGCAAGAGCACAAGGATTTCACCTTTCAATCCTCACTCAAGACAAGAGCTTGGATCGTTTTATGTTTTCCTTTAGCTTAAACTTATTTGTGAGGAATTACTCCATATCTATGGAGTAGTTCTTCTTTAGGGATTGATGGATTTGGTGTTTTGATGATTGTTTGTGGATATTAACTCTAGTTCTATGTATTAAATCGTTTTGAATATTTTAATTGTTGCATCTATATTCATATGTTCATGTAATCGAAAGAGGCATAACTTGTGATGTATTTGCATGATCTTGTTGGTTGAATTCATTGATTCTTCTTCCTAATCGGAAGAGGCTAGTTGAATTATTGTTTAGACCTAGTTAGGAGGATAATCGAGAGAGGTTCTTCTAAAGACGAATCCACTACGAATTCGTGCATATCTTCACCGAGCTTAATATAGGTCATATTGTGAGGTTGAGACTTAATCGAGTGAGGAGTTTCTAATGAACGTCTGAACTAATAATTGAGTGAATTTGAGAGACTCACTTGAACCTTAGAAGTGAATCGACTGGAGTTAAATCCCGGACAATTATCTTGCACCTTTCTAATAAACTCCTATTTTATCCCATTGATATCTTCTTTGCTTATTCTTGTTGCGATTGTCATTAGCCAAGAGTTTAGACTCTTAGTATATTTTAGTTTTAGTCACATAAATCTAAATTGACGGTCATCTTAGATAGAAATTAAACTAGAAGCTACAAAAATATTGTCTAAATCAAATCCCTGTGGATACGATATTATATTATACTATATAATACTAGCAAGCATATTTAAGTGTGTGTTTTGCGCTCGTCAATTTTGGCGTCGTTGTCGAGGATTAGCAATTAATAGTGTTGGATATAGTTTGTAGTGCTAATTCAGGAATTTTTCTTTTTATTTTATTTTTTCTCTTTTTACATTTGGTGTTCCTTGACTGTGCGCAGGCTACAGGTTAGATTCGTGCATGACTCGATCCTCTGGGAAGGAAGTTCTACCTTACGAACCAGAAATTGAGAAAAAACTGCGACAACTGAGGAAGGAAATAAATCTCCCCGAGAATAGAGAGAAGGTTATGCAATCTTCAACCAAAGAAATTATGGCAAGAGATGATGATAATGTTGATTTGGCTACAAGAGAGGCAGCCCAACAAAAAGAAAATGCTGCAAGGGATGATGAGGAAACAACTCTTTGAAATGCACAACTCGTTTATGAGGAGGAGAGGGCTCGGAGCATTGCTGAGGATCAACCGGTGGGTGCAGACCAATTCGTAAATATAGCTCCAGGTGTTGGGAGACCACTTGACAATTATGCTAGACCTCTCTACAACAAAGCTTATCAAGTGTGAGACCACATCCAATTGCATCTAACAATTTTTAGTTGAAGCAATGGTTGCTCCAAACTCTTAAAAATAGCGGTGTCTTTAGAGGAATGATGAACGAAGATCTAGACAATCATCTGATGGAGTTCGAGGAGAGTATGAACACCTTTAAATACAATGGTGTGTCCCAAGATGAAGTTTACTTAGGGGCAGTCCCTTCACGCTCAAAGACGATGCAAAGCACTATCTTCGAAGCCTGCCTAATGGATCAATTAGAACATGTGATGAGAGGACCAGAAAATTTCTTAACAAGTATTTCTCATCAGCTAAGACGGGCAAGTTTAGAAGATAAATCCATAACTTTTGCCAGAACGAGACTGAAACAGTGTTTGAAGCTTGGGAGAGGTTTAAGGAGATAGTGCAAAAGTGTCAACATAGCAGAATAAATCACTAGATGCAACTCTAGGATTTTTGGGATGGATTGACACCAGCCTCGCGCAGACCTCGCATAGAACATTACAGCTGGAGGCCCATTGATGAAAAAGACTCAAGGGGAGATAGTTACAATTCGAGATGAGTTATTTGAGGATATAAATCAGCGGCTCTCTAAAATTTCTGAAAGAAGAAGATCAACTGGTGTTCACCAAGTTGACATTAACACAATTGTGTAGGTACAACTTGATGCCATGACCAAGGAAATAAGGAAGTTGACCTTAGCTTCAATACGTAGTGAGCCTTATGCAGCATGCGACATATGTGGTAGAGGAAACCCTACTCATGAGTGTCAAGCCTCAATTGAGGAAGTTAAGCTTGTTAGAAATTATAACTTCAATGCAATGGGTCAGAAGCACCATGGTTTTTCATGGAGTTCACATGGGGGTACGGGTAATGCATGGCAGCAAAACAATCCCAGATATAGAGCACAAGAAGCTCCTGGTTTTGTGAATCAGCCGAGGTCGCAAATTGAGCCTCAACATTCCACTCAGCCTGGGCTAGAAGATCTAATAAAGTCCTTTATTGTCTAGACATATGAGAGGTTAGATGTTCATGGGGAAGCTATCAAAGAACTTGACACTGGTTTGCAGAACTTGGGGAAGCAAGTGGGGTAAATTGTAATTGTATTTTCTAAGAGAATTGCAGGAACTCCTTGTAGGAGTGATTCCAAGCTATGTAGATGTGGTGGAATAAATTCAAGGCATCCTGGAGCTTTGAAGTCTTAGTAAAATCCAAAGGACTAAGTTGGGATCGCGTTCGGGGATCAACAAACAATAGTGCACTTAACGAGAGAGACAAAGAATCGAGCAGGACGCCACCCAGGTGCGTGAGCACGCACTGGGCGTGCAACTGAGGCAGAATCCTATCTAAAGTGTGCGGCCATATGCGCGGCAGCGCACTTCTTTTCCGGAAAGAGTCCTATTTCGCGAAGGAGAAGGTGGGGTTGTTTGGGCCCGACCCTACTTAGTATATATACATGGAAAAATTGTATTTTCTGGACTTTTGACATATCTACGACCCAAGGGGGCTAAGGAGAAGTGGGAGAATAAAGAGCACAAGGATTTCATCTTTCAATCCTCACTCAAGACAAGGTTCGGATGATTGTTTGAGGATATTAATTCTTGTTTTATGTATTGAGTCGTTTTGGGTGTTTTAATTGTTTTATATATATATTCACATGCATGTAATCGAAAAAGGTAGAACTTATGATGTTTTCGCATGATCTTGTTGTTTGAATTCATTGATTCTTCTTAGTAATCGAAAAAGGCTAGTTGAATTTGTTTAGACCTATTTAGGAGAATAATCGAGATAGATTCTCCTCAAGACCAATCCACTACAAATTCGTGCATATATTCACCGAGATTAATTTAGTTCATATTGTAAGGTTGAGACTTAATCGAGAGAGAAGTTTCTACTGAACGCCTGAACTAATAATTGAGCGAATTTGAGAGACTCACTTGAACCTTATAAGTAAATCGACTAGAGTTAAATCCCATAAAATCAACCCTTATTTTCTCCCATTGATATCTTCTTTTCTTACTGTTGTTGCGATTCTCATTAGCCAAGAGTTTAGCATTTTAGTATATTTTAGTTTAAGTCACACAAATCGGAATTTTCGGTTATCTCGGATAGCAATTAAACTAGAAGTTACGAAAACATTGTTTAAATCCAATCCATGTGGTACGATTTTTACACCCCATAGTTTCGTATGTGAGAGTATGTCGTAAGCCAATTGATGTAAGCTCTAAAATGAGATTATCTTTGAAAGTACATAAAGTGATTTAATCATGTTAACTTGGAGGTTACAAATATTTAAGATCATGGACTGCAAGTACCAAGAGGTTAGGAAGGCTTAGAAACTAAATCAATTGAAGAAAATAAGTTCCGTCGAAAGTCGACAAGTTGGGAATATTATATTATATAATTTTGGGGTGAGACTAGGGTTCTAAAAATGATAAGAAGGTTATGTTATGGATTATTTTTGTCTTATGATAGTTGTGTATTATGATTTAAAGTCAAGTGAGTTGTGGAACAAAAGTTGGTAAAGATCATCACATGTTACATTCATAAATATGCTGAAAATTAGGTCAAATATAGATGAGCATTTATCCTAATGTACTTGGAATTAAGGGATGATCCACATATCAAATTGACTATCTACAAGTATAGTTTCTAACATATTAAACGTTTGTCAATACGACATCAGGGTGGAGAGATATGAGCCGTTTCGAGAGGCTACGCAGACTGCATAGGTAACAAGTAGGCATGTCACTGAAGCTTTTTGAGCAATGCATTTCGTGTGTTATACGAGGTATTTTTTGGACATATTATATACTTAATTGAAGGTCTTGGGATTTAGTTTCTAACACTCTTAACCGTTTGTTCATACAATGTTAGGATAAAAATATATAAACGTCGTAAGAAGGGCCAATGCTAGGGTGCCAATCTAG
>ML509158.1:0-12273 GCA_005239535.1 Nicotiana rustica | reverse complement strand
ATATATGTATATATGTGTATATATATGTATATATGTGTATATATATGTATATATGTGTATATATATATATATGGGGTTTTAAATCGTCGTGTCTTCATTGTTCATAGAAAACGACCAGAACCCCCCAAAACTTACCCTTAAGCCCTCTTTAAGGGTTCCAAAGAAGATTAATATCCCGGGTATGAAATTAAGAAGTGATAACATTAGAACGATCCCTACAACGTAAGTATCGCCATATCGCCTCTCATTTTCTTTGTAGTTTGAGTTTTGAAAGGTACTTCATAGTCAAGAAAATTCATACTTTCTATATTTAAGATTTTAAATGTCAAGTAAGGTTGATAATTGTGTTTCCTAATAGTTAGAACTCACAGGACGGTGATTAGAAGCCGTGAGTTCGATTTATTTCACTTTTAGTTTACTGTTTTGTAGTCCACTTGTGTTATCCTCTTGTGCTGATGTTTTATGGAGTTTTTGAGGAGAAAAGGTGTGGAGAAACACCACATAGTGACAAAATGGTGGGCTGTTCGTTCGTCGTTAATTTTTTAGGTTGTTTGACACTACGTTGGTTGTCGTTTTATGTATGAAGTGATTAGGGTGTGTGGGCTGTTTTAAGGGTTGAAAATGATGCATACATGTTGTTATTTTGTGTTCTTGTTGTTGTTGGTATATAGTATAGGAGGAGGGCCTTGTTACAGAAGAGATGCTGCCTAAATTTACGTAAATGAGCTACTAGTTTAAGGTGCGGACTTTGCCCTTACTCACTAATTTTGAATCTCCTTGTGCTGTGATAGATTAAGTTGAGTTGTTAGAAGAACTTCTTGGAAGGTATTAATGACTCAATGGAGTTAGGTTATGTTAAGGCTAAACCTTTTCTTCATTTTGGCATGATCCCGTAACTACATGTGTTTGATAACGAGGCATAAAGAGATGTTCTTATTCCTTAATTTATGTACATTATCCTAGTCTCATAAGCTACAATATTCTCCCTTATTTGGGACTTTATATTGCGTTATGTATGTCTTCTTTCAGATAGGAGAGCATAGAGTTTGCATATATAAAGTATTACAATATTTTAACAACCACCGAGCTATAATCGATGGACAGACCCCTATTGGGAAACCTCTAATAAGATGGTATGGTATATACCGAACCTACTGTGGTTGAACGCCTATGAGGGAGACCAAATGGATGAGATACAGAGCCTAGTATGGTCGAGCGTCGAGCGAGCCTACTACGGCAGAGCAGTTACACATACCGAGACTTCTAGGGCCAAACAACTATTTTACTTACTATATTAAGAGGGATATGAGTTAGTATCAGCACGTAAGCATATCTTCAATTATTTTTGACTCCTAGTACTTATAATTATTATATTATCAATTTCATTTAGGCTTTTACTTATTTTGTTGCCTTATATACTCGGCACATTATTTTGTATTGACGCCCCTTTGCTGGGGACGATGCATTTCATGTCTGCAGGTCCTGATAGACAGTTGGATAGACTTTCCCGATAGACAAAGTCAAACATCAGCTTGGTTGGTAAGATCCACTTCCTAGGAGTTCCCAGTTCTATACCTTGGAGTCCATTTTATATATACAGGTTTGTTGGGTAGGTTGAGGCCCTATACCGACCATGATATAGTTTAGTTATCCCTTGAGTCTTGTAGACGAGTCATCTACATTTCCTTATATTAGTATTGTGGCTTTACTGGACCTATGTAGATGTTTAGTTTGGTATTGCTGGTTGTAGACGTTATTTCAGATGATTCAGAATATGGCCTCATCGGCCTAAGTTTAGGGTTACCCCTCCAGATTTCACAATTACAGAGTGGTACGCTCGTGGCGAGTATGGCACCAGGTGTTGGCCACGCCTCTTCTGGTTTGGGGCGTGATAAACTTGGTATCAGAGAAATTCTATCCCAGCTAGTCTACAAGACGTGTCTAGTAGAGTCTTGTTTGTGGGTGTGTTATGCACCACATTTATAAGTAGGGGGCTACAGGCGTATAGGACTTTCACTCTTTTTTCTTACTCTAGATCGTGTGGTAGAGCTCAGTTGTAAGATTGAAACTCCTAATTTTTATTTTATTCATAATACAATGATACCTATATCCAGAAAGATAGTTGGTAAGAGATTGAATGTGGTTGTAGAATAGATGAGTCAAAAGAACTCGATTTTGCATCATGCTTACAATTAGTAAATGTGAGGTCTTCAGCAGATCTGTGTGTTCTAAGACGTTTAAGCTTCTTGATAAAGAATCCTAAGGAATGAATATACATCCACCTATATGGTAAGAATCAATAAGAGAATCATAAGTACGAATGAACATTTGATACATTAGGAGCCAGTGCAAAAGGTAAGTTAAAATAAAAGACATAACCAAGGAGAGGTTATGCAGAATATAAACATGAGCATGGACTGACGAATAGTTAGTAGTTGATTCAGGAAGAGATTAGTTATTGCTAGGCATGAGGTCCCAGATAAATCAGCAGATCATGCAAGATAAACGTAGTAAAACCCAGCATAGGAAATTCAGTCTCGCAAATACGACATTGTAATCATTGAGAAATATTCAGATAGGAGTTGAGGAGTAAAAAGTATCATATAAGTGTTACTGAAATAAAGGAGAGTTCCGCTAGGGAGACAATTGAAATTTCATATGAGAAGTAACCCTACGAGCATAAAGGCACAAAGATAAATAACTAAGGATAATTATTGGTGAGTAAGTACATCAAAAAATTTGTCGGATATACGATGTAAAAAGATCCCACCTTTACAAGATTCAGATGGTCTTCCCTAAGTCCTCCAACAAAAGACTAGCCGAGGAAATAAGGAAGAAGGCTCCAACATAACCATAGTGACCTAAAGAATAAATGATCTTGTAAGAACAGTCTCACTATGATATTGTATGAACTCCATAACAAAGTGGCACCTGTCTTGACTTAGGAATGAGAAGTAAAATCAAAAGTAATATTCGATATCATATGAGTTGCATGAAATTCCAATAGGTGTGGGCACTAAGATAAGCCAAGTATTCATGCAACAAGTGGCAGAACGACCAGGAGAAGTAATTTCTTGCTTTTAAAGAAAGATGAGAAGGCACAAAAAGAA
The DNA here is from genome assembly GCA_005239535.1 of Nicotiana rustica. Classification (NCBI taxonomy): domain Eukaryota; kingdom Viridiplantae; phylum Streptophyta; class Magnoliopsida; order Solanales; family Solanaceae; genus Nicotiana; species Nicotiana rustica. The sequence continues at coordinate 9,163 of ML509158.1, read as the reverse complement.
TTATTCGATCTACCACCCGGAGTTAGTTACGTTATGACCGCACTCAATATTTCGGCGTACTATCCATACAACATATATGTTGACATTCACATAGTTATGGTAGACTAAGATATAGGTTAAAAGAAAGAATTGAGTCCACATTACAGACAAGGGCTTGAATTGTTAGAACGTTATATCCTGGATTTTCCGTAGCTTCTACGAAAGGCTAAAGTAATAACTAATACCCTGATACGCAGATTAGAAGATATCTTAAGTCTACATAAAGGGTGAGAGAGAAGAGGAATCTAAAGAGTTGATCAGCTAAGTAAATCAGGAGTCTGATTACTAGACCAACATAATTATAGAAATCTTGATTGAGAAAATTTTAGAATCACCCTTAATCAAAGGTACAAGAGCGATAGTACAACATCCATATTCTATAACAGCTATACGATAAAGACAGTTAGAGCACCAGTATCATAAGAAGTTAGTATGAAGCTCCCACCAAATTGTGTATGCACTAGAGGTGCAAGTATTATAGTAGATCTTGAAGTTGTGGATGTGAATCTTACCTATGTGGAAGGGAGGTTATGAAAGAGATAGAGATAAGATGCAAGACTTAGTGGTAAGTAAGGTAAAAGTGAAGAAGGTTATGTATAGTTCATACTTCACGTAGAGTGCTAGAAGCATTGTGATTCAGTATCAAAAATGATACTGGTCTTGTCATCAGCATATCTTCCACCCTATGGTTTCCAGGTACCGAGAGGTCTAGTTAAGAGAGTAAATAAGAGTTAGAGACAACGTGATGTCTCTCTTGAGGTTCCAAAATAATATAAGGAAATCTATAGCGCTAACAAGTTAAAGGAAGGTTGCGAGTAGTATAAATAGATATATGTAGCTCGTGAGCTAAAGTATGGTAGATCAAAAGTTTTTAGGTATACATGAGTAAGGATAAGAAAATGTGAATGAAAAGGTGATAAGAATAGGTAAGGCCTTAGGATTAAGCCCATCAAAACAAAAGAGTTGATGGTTCACGTAAATTATAGAAAGCCCAGTATAACATGAATAAACTCAGAGGAGTCTAAGACTAGGAGCATTTGGAAAAGAGGGAATGATGCCCTGGTAGTAGAATAAGGGTGTAATTGTGATAAATGATAAGTGGATGACATTTCGGCCTTCGATTATGTGACCACCCAGCCGTTCGTCCTAAGAAATACCGCCTCGATCCCCTATTAATTGTTTTCCCCCAAGTCTATTTCTGCTAAATTGAATTGCAGGGACATTCGATTTTGAGTTTCGGAGAGTTTTGGGACACTTAGTCCCTAAGTGAGAGCATAGGTGTTGGAAAGTTTCCCGTAATCGGAAACATGTGAAGACGGCCTCATAATGGAGATCCGATGTTTCTGTTAGCTCCGTTAGGTGATTTCGGGGTTGGGAGCGTGTTCGGAATGCATTTTGGAAGTGTGTAGCTCATTTAGGCTTAAATGCCGAAGTTGGAATTTTTGAAGTTTCTAGTCCAATAGTGAGTGTTTGATCCGAGGTCCGGAATGGAATTTCGGAAGTCGCAGTAGTTCCATCATGTCATTTGGGATGTGTGTTAAAAAATTGAGGTCATTCGGATGAGTGTAGACGTGTTTCGACGTCGGATGTGAATTCGATAATTTTCCTAAGTTTCTAGGCTTGAACCTATGCATAATCGATGATTTTGATGTTATGAGACGTATTTTTAAGGCTCGACCTAGTTCAAATAAGGTATTAGGGTTGGTTGGTGGTTTTGGTTGAGGTCCCGGGGGCCTCGGGGTTGTTTCGGATGCTTAACGGGAGAAATTGAGACTTATAAAATGGCTGAACCAGACCTCTTATGGTGTTTTGGCTCCTGCAAAGGTTTTTCTCGCAGGTGCGGACTGGCAGGTGCGATAGGGTTGATCGCAGGTGCGATGGTGAGGGGGTTGACCAATGGTCGCAGGTGCGACCTGGTTCCGCAGGTGCGGGACCGCAGGCGCGGCCCTAGTGGACTTAAGTGAATCCCGCACCTGCGATGCTTTTTCCACAGGTGCGGTGATCGGGACCGCAGGTACGAGATCCCTATGTGTTTATTCCAAAAATCTGATGGTTTATTTCATAAGTCTATAAATAATTTGAGAGCTCGGGATTTTGCAATTTTCAGTGGGTTTTGAAGAGAAAGATCATAGGTAACGTTTTCTAATCCTAGTTCATTGTTAGACCATTAATCCCCGTTGTTTTCTTTAGTTTAATTGTCAAAAATGGGGTAAAAACTATGGGGAATTGATGAAACTTCCCCAAACCGAAATTCTGAGAAATTAAGGGGTTTTTGGCATCGGATTTCGATTGTTTCTGGTCGAGTGAGTTCGTGAGTGAATGGGTGTCCAGAAAATATAATTTTTACCCGATTCCGAGACGTGGGCCCAAGGGGCATTTTGGTCATTTTACCTAATTTCGCGCCTTAGCTTTGAATTAAATAGTAGAATCAGTTGCTTGAGATGTTATTTACGATATGTAATTGAATTGTATAGATTTGGGCCATTTGGAGTCGGATAGTCGTGACAAATGTGTGGTTTCGAGTTGATTTTAAGCAAGTTCGAGGTTAGTGGCTTGTCTAATCTTGTGTGGGGGACCTTTCCCCTTAGGATGTGATATTTGGTAATTGAATGCCTTGTACGTGAGGTGACGAGTGCGTACTTGTGCTAATTGTTAAAAATCCGATTTTACTTTAAATATTTAGACTGGGTTTCTTTCTTACCTTCTTTATTATACTTCCAATTATATCCCATGTTAGTTTAGAAAAGCATGCCTATTTGATTTGAATTGCCTATTTGCTTAAGTTGCTATAATTGTACTACGTGAAGCATGTTAGACTAGAACTACTTGTTGCTTTTATTTTTCCACTCTATTTCTGAATATCTTCTTGTTGTGCCTGCATATTTACCTTGGGACTACGGGATGGTATCCAGGGAGATCCCCCTACATATTTACTTTGGGACTACGGGACGGTATCCCAAGAGATCCCCCGGCATATTTACTTTGGGAATACAGGACGGTATCCCGGGATATTCCCCTGCATATTTACTTTGGGACTATGGGACAGTATCACGGGAGAACCCCCTGCATATTTACTTTGGGACGATGGGACAGTATCACGGGATATCCCCCTGCATATTTACTTTGGGACTACGGGACGGTATCCCGGGAGATCCCCCTGCATATTTACTTTGGGAATACGGGACGGTATCCCGGGAGATCCCCCTGCATATTTACTTTGGGACTACGGGACATTATCCCGTGAAATCCCCCTGCATATTTACTTTAGGACTACGGGACGGTATCCCGGGAGATACCCCTGCATAATTACTTTGGGACTACGGGACGGTATCCTGGGAGATCCCACCCTCTCCCCTGCACATATGATGGACTACAGGATGGTATCCCGGGAGATCCATCGGATATACATATGATGGACTACGGGATGGTATCCCGGGAGATCCACTAGACATTTGACAAAAGGACTACAGGACGGTATCCTGGAGATCCTCATTGTTACCATTGTTATTGAGCTGTAAATATTCCGTGTTTACTCCGCTCTTTGTGTTTTCGGGTTATTTCCTTATTTAACCTGTCTTATTTCACTGTTGTACTCATTATTACTGCTTGATTTCATACTGTAAATTTCTATTATATTGTTTAACCTCAGTAGGACCCTGACCTTCCTCGTCACTACCCGATCGAGGTTAGGCTTGGCACTTACTGAGTACCGTTGTGGTGTACTCATGCCCCTTATGCGCATGTTTTTCATGTGCAGATCCAGGTACCTCCACCCAGGCGCACTATCCCCGAGGTTGAGAGATCCAACAGAGACTTCGAGGTACATCTGCCGCGTCCGCAGACCAGGAGTCTCTATCTTATTCTAGCTGTTGTGGAAAGTTTTTCCTTCCTTACATTTGTTTAGACATTCTGGAGTTAGAGCAGTGTATTACATTTCTGTTAGCATGTGTTTCCCATGAGTTTCCAGGTTTTGGGGTGATATTGTAGACTTCCGCATTATTGGGTTGTATATGTCGAGCGGCATTTATATACAGTCTTTCCTTAGTTGTTCATTTTTAATTAATTATTCCACAAGTTATGTTGTTTTTCCGAATTTGTTAGGCTTACCTAGTTATAGGGACCAGGTGCCATCACGACATGTTCGCGGAGGGCGAACTGGGTTCGTGACAGATTAAGTAATGATTTAAAGAAAACGGGATTTCATGAGTTGCACAATATTAGAATACCCCCATAAGATGAACTACGTTGGGATATGAAATACGGTTAATGAATTATTGTATAATCCCTGGGTGGATTAGGAAAATAACTTCAGATGTTCCCTGATGAGACGTGAGCCCTAAGGACAATGTATTACGTAAGAGGTTTCAAGTTATCAGTGGTAGTTTATAGATCAACATTAAGGTGAATCAACAAAAGGTAGATAAAAGTTTCGAAGTACGAGATGAGATTAGGTTGTTATTCTTAAGATGGAAAGTAATAAGGAAGAACTAAAGGACTTAGATTCATACATATAGGATAAGCAGCGAGAGGGTAACCTAGAGTTAGGTAGCAAACCTCGGTAATAATAAACTGATGGAAGTGTTATGGCATAGTATGACCTACCTAAATGTATTAAATTCGTAATGATAGATAACCGAGGCTATGAAACAAGATATAGCAATAGTCATAAGATCGACAAAGTACCAAGTGAAGGACTTCAGTACACCTATAGATGCCTAGAGGGACAACTTGTTATAGTTCTGTATATATTCACAAAGTGAGGCCTAGGGATTGGATAATAGCTAGAGGGAAAAGGAGAGAAGAGTCGCATAGGCGAACTTACAGGGATAAATTCGTACAAGTTGCACGACAGAGGTAGAAACAATAACGAGATTGGAAGAATCCCGACCACAGGTCGTGGTGTGAGAAAGAGGCCTAAAGGGGGAATGCCCTGGGCTTTGGATTTATTCACTGAATAGTTTCCTAGATGTCAAAGACAATACTAAATTATTTGTAATAGATATAGGCTACGAGACTGATAAGTGCAACAATCAACATTTGAGGACGAATGTTCCAAGGGGGGGGGGTGATGTTACACCCCACAGTTTCGTACGTGAGAGTACGTTGTAAGCCAATTGATATAAGCTCTTAAATAAGATCATATTTGAAAGTACCTAAAGTAATTTAATAATGTTAACTTGGAGGTTACAAATATTTAAGATCATTGAATTCAAGAACCAAGAGGTTTGGAAGGAGTAGAAGCTAAACAAATTGAAGAAAATACGTTTCGTCAAAAGTTGACAAGTTGGGAATATTATGACATGTACTTTTAGGGTGAGACTAGGGTTATAAAAATGATAAGGATGTTATGTTATGAGTTATTTTTGTCTTATGATAGTGGTGTATTATGTTTTGAAGTCAAGCGAGTTGTGGAACAAAAGTTGGCAAAGATCATCACAAGTTACATTCCAAAATATTTTGAAACTTAGGTCAAATGTAGCTGAGTATTTCTCCCAATGTAATTGGAATTACGGGATTATTCACATATCAAATTGATAATACACAAGTCTATTTTTTAATTCATTAAACCGTTTGTCGATAATACATTGGAGTAGAGAGATATGTGTTGTTTCGCGAGACTGCGCAGATTGCATAGGTGACAAGTAGGTGTGTCACTAAAGCTTTTTTAGCAATACATTTTGTGTGTTATATGAGGTCCTTTTGGGACATATTATATACCAAATTGAAGGTCTTAGAATGTAGTTTTTAATGCTCATAACCGTTCATTCATACAACATTGAGTTAAAAATATATAAGCGGCGGAAGAAGCACCAATGCTAGGGTGCCAAGCAAGCACCTCTTTGACTTTTTAAAAGTTGATATATATATATATATACGGTGTTAAATCATCTTTCTCCTCATTTTTCATAGAACACGACCAGCGAACCCCCCAAAATTTACCCTTAAGCTCTCTATGAGGCTTCCAAAGAAGATAAACATCCCAGGTACAAAATCAAGAAGCGATAACATTAGAACTATCCCTACGACGTAACTATCGCTATATTACCTCTGTTTTTCTATGTATTTTGAGTTCTGGAAGCTACTCCATAGTTAATAAAATGACTACTTTATGTATTTAATATTTTAAATGTCAAGGAGGTTGATAATTTTGTTTCATAATAGTTGGAACTCACATTTAGTGGATTGTTTTGTAGACCAGTCGTGCTGGCCTCTTGTGTTGATGTTTTATGGAGTTTTGGAGGAGTAAATGTGTGTACAAACACCACATAATGATGGAATGGAGTGTTGGTCGTTCGTTGTTAGGTTTTTAGGTTGTTTGACATTACTTTGGTTGTCGTTTTATGTATGAAGTGATTAGAGTGTGTGGGCTGTTTTGTGGTATATTATGATCGAGATAAGGTTGGAAAATGATACATACATTTTATAATTGTTGTTTTATTGTTGTTGTTGGTATATAGTATTTGAGGAGGGCCTTGTTACAGCGGAGATGCTGCCCAAATTTACGTAAACGAGCTACTAGTTTAAGTTGCGGACTTAGCCTTTACTCATCACCGATTTTGAATCTCTTTATGTTGTAGTAGATTAAGTTGAGTTGTTAGAAGAATTGATTGGAAGGTATTACGGACTCAATGGAGATAAGGTATGTTAAGGCTAAACCTTTCCTTCATTTTGGCATGATCTCGTAACTACATGCGTTTGATAACGAGGCATACTGAGAAGTTCTTATTCCTGAATTTATGCACATTATCCTAGTCTCATAAGCTACAATATTCTCTCTTGTGTGGGACTTTATATTCAGTTAAGTATTGTCTTCTTTCAGTCAGGAGAGCAGAGAGTTTATATATATAAACTATTACAATATTTTCACCACCACCCAGTTATAATCGGTGGGCAGGCCCCTATTGAGCAACCTCTAATCAGATGATAAGTTATATACCGAGCCTATTATGGCCGAGCGCCTATGAGCGAGCCAAAATAGTTGAGATACAGAGCCTAGTATGGCCTATCGCTTATGAATGAGCCTACTACTGCAACGCAATTATACATACCGAGACTTATAAGTTCGAACAAGTATTTTACTTACTATATTAAGAGAGAGATGAGTCAGTATCTGCAGGTAAGCATATCTTCAATTATATTTGACTCCTATGTACTTTCAATTATTATATTATCAGTTCAGTTTCATCTTTTAGTTATTTTGTTGCCTGACATACTCGGTACATTATTTTGTACTAACGTCCCTTCGCTGGGGATGCTGTATTTCATGCCTGCAGGTCCTGATAGACAGCTGGATACACGTTTCCAATAGACAAAGTCAAACATCAACTTGGTTGGTAAGATCCACTTCCTAGGAGTTCCCAGTTCTATACCTTTGAGTCCATTTTATATATACAGGTTTGATGGGTAGGTCGAGGCCCTGTCCCGACCATGATACAATTCAGTTATCCCTAGAGGCTTGTAGACAAGTCTTGTACATTTTTTTATCTCAGTATTGTGGCTTTACCGACCCTATGTAGATGTTCAGTTTGGTATTGTTGATTGTAGATGTTATTTCAGATGATTCAAAATATGGCCCCATCGGCCTAAGTTGAGGGTTACCTCTCCAGAGTTCACATATACATAGCGGTACGCTCGGACCGAGTATGGCACCGGGTAATGGCCATGCCTCTTCAAGTTTGGGGCATGACAATGATATTATATTATACTATATTCGAATAGAGAGCATATTTAAGTGTGTGTTTTGCTCCCGTCACTTACGCGATCACGAAACGCTCTATGCGTTTGCGTAGGCTTAGCCCACCTTGCCTTTGCGTTCACAAGCCTAGGCTCGTGTTTGCATAGATTAAGTTCCATTCCAAACGCCCATCTCCTAATACTACGTGTTTGTGATGGAGTGGAGGCGTTCGCAAAGTGAAGACCCCCGCTGCTCCGCGCACGCGACCAAAACCTCACGTTCGGGATGAGTAAATCCACCTCAGTCCCCAAACTACTCTTCGCTCGCGATCGCAAAGAAGCATTCACTAGAAACCAGCATAAACTAAACCAACATTTTTCCTAAGTTCAAAATCATTCGTAGCCTATCCGAAACTCACCCGAGCCATTCGGGCTCCAAACAAAACACGCACACAAGTGTAAGTACATCATAGGAACTCGCTCACGTGATCAAAGTATCAAAATAACACCTCGAACCATGAATCGGACATCAAAATAAAGGAAATTTTCAAAGAAACTAAAGAACTTTCAATTTTTCAACTGGACGTCTGAATCATGTCAAATCAATTTTTTTCATTTTGCACAAAATTTTGCAAACAAGTTATAAATACTGAAATAAACCTATGACAAGTTCCGGAACCGAAATCCAAATCCAGTAGCAACAAAGTCAACTCATGGTCAAACATAGGAATTCTTTAAACCTTTAAACTTCTAGTTTTCAACAAATTACGTTAGATCAAGCTAGAGACTTCCGAATTCGATTTCGGGCATACGCTCGAGTCCCAAATCATGATACGGACCCATTGGGATCGTCAAAACACTAATCCGGATTCGTTTACACGAAACGTTGATCGTAGTCAACTCAAATGAGTTTTAAGGCACGATTTCAGAGATTCATGAATTTTAGCTCATAAAAACTTTTCGGAAAGAGGACACAGACTGTGCACGCCAACAGAGAAAGGCTAAACGGAGCTATTTGGGATCTCAAAAAATAGAAATGAAGGGTAAAACTATAAATGACCTATCGGGTCATACCATTTTCGTTAAGGATAATTTCTTTTTCTTTCTTTTTGGTAATTTAAGGCTATATTTATTTGCATGCAAATTCATCAGAGATATACGATCAAGAGAAGAAAGGAGACAACTGAATACATTATCAAAGAGGAAGAGCTACAAACGAAAATGAAGACTCGTGTTACAACATCCCTGAATAATAATGTAACTAATAATCAAGGAAATCACCCCAACAAAAATACAGTAATACCACACCGTATAGTTTAATGAGTTTATCCTATATACATAGACAGTGTGAAGAATTTTGTGAGTAGTATATAAATTTTTTACATTATGGATGTATATAAGTTAAACTCTAGAATACATTTGAATCAAATTAAATACCTTTATGGAATAT
>ML509157.1:12441-32957 GCA_005239535.1 Nicotiana rustica | reverse complement strand
ACGGAGGCTTTCAGGGCCTCAAAACACAGTCATAATTAAATTTACATAAGATGACCTTTTGGGTCATCACAGTTTACTCAAAATTCCAGTCTTACTCAATTTCCTCAACTTAAGGCTTCTGAACTGAGAATTTTCCTTTCAATTTAACTTGGAACCTCCTGAATTTCAACTCTGACAATACACACAAGTCACAATACCCGAAATGAAGCTGTTCATGACTCCCAACTGCTGAACGACACGCTGGATCTCAAAACGACCGGTCGGGTCGTTACATTTTACCTTTTGATTAGGTCTACTAACTAAGTGTGACTAATTCCTTATTGCCTAATTAGTTTACTCGAACTGACTAATCATTAAAATAGTAGTTAATTGAATTAATTGGTTTAAACAATTTTAAATAGTGTTTATCTAGCAATTGTAGTTAACTAGCTTAACTGAGTGATTAACTCTGATTTTAAGTGAAGTCGCAAATCAGCTAACTTGTTTTAAGTATTAAGTATAATCAACTCCTAATCAATTTATAACTACTTGATTAATCAACTTTAGGTGAATGACATAACCAAGGTCAGTAGTTAATTGGAGCCATTTGCATGTGAACCTTAGGCGTATTAATTTAGGCAGTCACTATTTTAGATAAACCTAGAACATACACAATTAGACTAAGGTAGCAATTGAGTGAACATATAACTTTGGCAAAGGAGAATGGAATAGAGAAAACTCAGAATTTAAACAAATAAACTAGAGTCGATTAAATCATGTGAAATCAGTAGACTATCCTAAACTTAAGTTACAGAATCTCCCTAATGACTAAACAAGAATCTCTATGAAACTTTACTGATTAATAACTCACAGTAGATTAGGAAGCTAGAGCTAATTTCAGCATTAGAACTATTATCTAAAGGTTTTGAGAAGAAACAGGCTAAAGAAAGAAGCAAACAAAACATGCAGCAATATCAAAATAATCGAATCATGTAAACTTCAAAACCGTATTCAATCATTTAAAGCATGGAACATATCAATTCACACACACCGAATTATAAACTAGAAACCCTAGGTTTTAGGAAGCTAAATCAGTGATAAATTGACGTTCAAACAAGTAAAATTAAGAAAGAACAAGGTTTCAAAGGGATACCCATCAGTTAGGAGGGATTTGGTCGTATTCTGACGGTTTGCCGGAGTTTGGCCGGACTCTGGTGGGTTTGAAAATGGTCCAAACCCACATGAATCAATAGCTCTCATCAAGAGCTATTGACTCATGTAGGTTTGAGTCATTAACTGTCATTGAATCGGCCGGAAAGCAAGAACTAGGTTTTCTGAGTTCTCAGATTTAAAATCGGGGGATTTTGAGTGGTTTTCTAAGGAAACCAATGGCACGACGGGGCTGAGGAGAACACGGGGATTATTTGGTACTATTTTGGGGTCGATTGGAGAAGCTCCGCCGCTAGAGGCGATTTCCGGCCGGCGAAGTTAGGCCGGGGGGACAGTGGGACTACGGTGGGGACTAGCGGAGACCAACCAGTCTTAGAGAGAGGAAAGAGATGGAGGGGGAAGGGGTGTTAGACTTAGGGGGAAATGGGGGGGTGGGGGTAACGTTTGGACATATTTATATTTTAGGGCCGGGAAGTTCCCAGCCGTTGGATCTATCTCGATCAACGGCTGGGATTTGTTTACCTATATTAAATGGGGTCGTTTGTGTAATGGAGGGGGACAGGTCGGGCATGGGTTATGGGGTTTGGGTTGGGTCGTTATGGGTAGTGTAGTGATGGTTTGGGCCTAGGTATTAGCTCAGGTCCGACTTTAGGCTTGTTTTCACTATTACTTAATTAGTTTTAATTAAGATTAAACTTAAAAAATGTAACAATTAATTTTAAATTAATTTGGTCTAATTTATACACTGATTGGTCAACTAATTAAGGGTAAAAATATTTGATTTGATACTTCTAATCTTTTATAGAACAAATTCCACAATGGGTTAAAATAAAGTGATTAAATCCAAAATTTGAACATTTTAAACTAATTTACTATATTTTTGTTATTAGTTAAAATAATAATTACATTTATGCATCTAATTATGCTATTTTTAATTATTTATAAATTTAAAAGGGCAAATTACGATCACATAGAGCAAAGTTACGTCACGAATAACATTTAAATTCAATAAAAATCGTAGAACTAAATAATTTTATTGAATTTTCTGTAGGATTATATGGCGGGTAAAAATCACGCGCTCACATCCTCCGCTCTCGGACCCACTCGCGGGGTCATCATCATCAGAAAGAAAAGCTCTAGCCCCGTCCTCCAGCACCTTTGCATTCTTGATATCGTCGTGAGGTCAAATCCACGAGCATGTACCTCCTCAAGATTCTCTCTACGAGACTGGCACTTAGCATGCTCGGAAACGCAGGATAATCTAACCTGAGAAGCATCAGAAATTTCTTTTTCTCGAGCGTTAGCGGCTTCAGCGTTAGCTCGGTAGGAGGCCATGAGCGCCTCCGCCTTGGATGTGGCCTTTGCAAGCTCAGCGGCCAACCGAGTCTCGAGCTCTTCAATTTTCTTGGCTCGGGCCAATCTCTCCTCCTTCACACTTTGGATTTGACGCTCAACTGAAGATAGGTTGGCTCGAACCGTATCTTTCTTCGAGGCGAGACGGTCCATGTGCTGCTTCCACCCTAAAGTCTCTGCCTCTTTCATCAAGCTGCTCAATCTTTTCGGCCTTATGTTGAACCTCTAGATCGAAGTGTTAGTCACCAATATCAAGTTAATATATGTCGAGCTCCCCAAAAATTTACATTACCCGCTGGATGAGATCGGTCTAATCGTGATGAGCTCTTGCCAATTCGGCTCGAAGGTCCTTGGTCTCCTCTTCTTTTTGCACATAGAGGAGTTTGAGGGCGTCTCTCTCCTCTTTGAGCCTTTTGAGATCGGCCTCACACTGGGTCAACTCAGCTCGAGATTTAGAATATTCTTCTCGATGGAGCGCCATAGCCTATGCAGAAAGGAAGGAAATCAGATAGAAGGAAATAAAAGCAAACGCAAACATGATAATGAGGACGAAAACCTACTTGGTTCAGAAGTCGCTGAGCCTCATCAAAAATGATCGTAGCATCCAGGTCGGGAACGTTATCAATGCCCGTGAAGCAGCCACAGAATATGTCATCCCCTTCGTGAGTAATTCCCACATCAGGCGTCCCCATAGACTGAGCATCCTAAAATTGCCCTTTAGAAAATGTGGGGCTGAGCGGCAAATCTTCAATGTTAATCACCCCAAGTGAGTCACCTAGAGCACTCTCTCCTTTTTGAAGGGCCTCAGAACTGGAACCTTCGGGCACGCCCGCCGGTTGTTCGTCATGGCGGGAGGTGTCATCAACACCCGATGACTCGGGTACTTTGCTCGGACCATCTTCCGATATCTCATCGGACCGAAGATGAGCCTCCTCGACCATCACCGGCTCAACTGTTTTTGAAGCTTCTATGATTCCCCTCTTTAGAGCCCCTCTTCTCTCTCCTCGTCTTCCTCTCGTAGTTTTTGGACTACATCAGCAGGCAGAACGGCGGGATCAGTCTTCGACTTTTGAGCCTTCCTCTTCCTAGGCTTTGGAGTATCACGAGGCAAGGCACTTCTCCTCTTCTTATCTTTAGCCAGTTTCAGGACCTCCTCTTCCCCATGTGGAGGCGGCCTCATGACGGCTTTGTCTCCAAGACCTGTATGGGAGGAAATCAAGTTAAAATAAAGAATTTCACAAGAAAGCATCAAACATAGATAGAGGAACTTACCATGATTTTTGGCCTCCCATTGGCCCTCGGCCAAATCGTGCCACAAGCGCTCAGCATACGAAGAAGTCGAGGCTAGTTGTCGAACCTAGCCTGCAAGCTTCGGGATTGCACCGAGAAACAAGGGGTCGCTACACCATAAGGAAGAATATATATTAGGAAGGGTAAAGGAAGAAAAACAATCGTCAAACGCTATCGGTGGGTTTATACTTATGCTTCATGTTCCATTCTTCGGGGACTGTCATCTTCTCGGCCGGGATTAAGTCAGAAGTCCTGACTCGAACAAACCAGCCATCCATCCTCAATATTTTTCCTCGTCTATTCTCGAGAACATCACCTTTATGGACCGGCGCTGAAGCCTTATTAATCCACCTCGATAGAGACGAGGGTTGTATAGCCTAATGAGATGATCGAGGGTGAAAGACATCCCATCGACCTTGCTCGTGAAGAATCAGAGAAAAATAACAATACGCCAAAAAGAGGAGTGGATTTGGCCTAGGGTTATGTGGTATTGGCGGCAGAAGTCAATTATGACGGGATCAACGGGACCCAGTGTGAGAGGGTAAGTATACACACTTAAAACCCCTTTCACATGAGTGGTAATATCCTCCTCGGGGGTAGGAATTACCAATTCGTTGTTTTCCCAATGGCAATCTTTTTTCACCTGTTCAAGATCGCCTTCATATATTGAGCATATATATATCAGCATGGGCTTGCATCATCTAGGAACCGAAGAGGGTTTTTCGACTTTAAAGTCGGAAGTAAGTTCGCATGGCCCGAGAATGCACTCTTCGATACGTGGCTCCACCGGTGTTTTTTCACTGGCCGACCACGATGAGGAGGACTTTTCCTTTTGAGGAATGGTTTTTGATGTTTTCGCCATTGTTATATGAGGTCTAAGAAAGAAGAAGTCGGAACTTGTGTTTTAAGGAGAGATTGGCGAACGGGAACCGGCAAAGTTGATGAGCTTGAAGGGAGTAAAAGATCTTTTAAAGATTAGAAGAAGTTTTGAAAGCAAAGTTTGAGAAAATTATGAAGATGATCTATTCATAATTTATACTTTGACGGTTTGAAGACACTCGTGACAGACCATCAACTAGAACTAATCAATGATCTTCAGAACTATACAGACGCGACGCTTCAGTTGCTTACGTCACAAGGTTGACGTCATAATTGATCGAGGTATTAAATCGAAGTCTCAAGTTCGTTTCTTCTCGTTACACTCAAAAAAATAAGGGGACTATCTGTATATGGTCGAAATTGGGCCTAACCGATTTTATTGTTTGATCGAGGCAGGGGATTTGCCCCGAGGGTAGCCTCGTAATGGGTCGAACTCGAGATCGAAGATGAAACATCAAGCCTGAAGATCGAGGCCAGCTACAATTGAGACCAAGCATGACCGACTTGGAGTAAGGCATGATAATTGAATGGTGAGATATCCGTAACCGGTCGAAGATCACGGCTAAAATCCCATAACAGATAAAATCAAGAGCACTTATTGGTGCCAATCATGGGATTTACTTTCGTAATTAGAATTTTTACTTATTTAGGATCCCTCTATTATATAAAGAGGGATCCCATTCACTTGTAACCATCATCATTATTTACTGATAAAAATACATACACTCGTTACTCACTTGCTATTTTACTCATTGTTCATTAGAGTTTCTCTATCACTTACTAATTTACCTCAAGGCTGTCTCAAATCGAGGTCGAGGTTTTTCTTGCATACTAGTTTGATTTATCTTATTGTCTAATTTATCCGTTTAATTCTTTGTTTATCAATTGGTATTGGATTGAACCACATATCCTTAAAACTACAATATAAGTTTAATTGTTACTCGATTTTTAGGGTAAACAAGTATTATGGCAATCGATGCCCGCAACTAGCTTCTTCTTGTGTGCGCATCGCCACGCACCATCACTTTGCCATATCCATACTCGTCACGCCGAACCTGGACTCTGATACCAGTTTTTAGGTTAAACTAGCCCAAATATACTCTTAATATGGTGTGATATTGTCCGCTTTGGGCCAAGCCCGCACGGTTTTCCCCAAAAGGCCTCAAACCATTAAGAAATTCTGTAAAAATTGCACTTGGCGCCCTATTTGGTCGCCCCCATTTAACCTATACCCATATTTTTAAAGTTATTTAACCTATACCCTAATTTTTACAACTTCAGGCGTCTCCTTCTTCCTGTTACCTGTGCGCTCCTTTCTTCCTCCTTTCTTTTCTACTCTTTATTCTACTCTTCATTTTTTGTAATTTGTAGTATATTTTACTATTGATTTTCTCATAGTTACTGCCATTTTTATTGAAACAGCGTTTTAGAACTATTCTTCATCAATTTATAATTCATTGCCTGTATTTATTATATTTGCAATGAATTCAGCTAGTACGACTGTAGGACAAAAACATCAGCTTATTTAGTGTTGAATCTTTTACAAATGAACTAAATAACTTCAGCATCTTCTGCTGAAATTATTGAAAAAGCTTTATGACAAAACTAATGAATCCAGGAAAAAACTTCAGCTTATTTAGTGCTGAAGTTTTTACATATAAACTAAATAACTTCAGCATCTTCTGTTGAAGTTTTTGAAAAAGCTTTATGACAAAACTAATGAATCCAGGACAAAACTTCAGCTTATTTAGTGTTGAAATTTTTACAAATGAACTAAATAACTTCAGCATCTTCTGCTGGAGTTTTTGAAAAAACTTTACAACAAAACTATTGAATCCAGGACAAACCTTCAGCTTATTTAGTGCTGAAGTTTTCACAAATGAACTAAATAACTTCAGCATCTTCTGCTGAAGTTTTTGAAAAAGCTTTATGACAAAACTAATGAATCCAGGACAAAACTTCAGCTTATTTAGTGCTGAAGTTTTTACAGATGAACTAAATAACTTCAGCATCGTCTGCTAAAGTTTTTAAAAAAGCTTTACGACAAAACTATTGAATCCAAGACAAAACTTCAGCTAAAACATGCTTAAGTACAACAAATAGAGAACAAAACTTCAGCTAGTAGAATGCTTAAGTTCAGCAATTACAAACAACTTTAGGTCCATCTACTAGAATGCTAAAGTTTGTGTGATTGCCTTTGCTACTTCAGGTCCGTATGCCTGAAGTTTACGCGAAAAGTAGGTACCCTTACATAAATTTTTGCAAAGCGGGTATAAGTTAAAATGTGACCCAAAAAGCGGGTATAGATGCAAATTGTAAGCTCCTTATGTGTAGGCTTTCACTCTTTTCAGCTGCCAATGTGGGAATTTGTTTGCATACCCAACACCTACTTTTCCAAAAATTATATTCTAAATGAAATCATTAGCACCACACGATGGAGGGACAAGTGGAAACCCCATAATCTGAGCTGCAAATCCCGTTATAATATTAAAGCATTACATTGGGTAATTAAAGGTAACTGACCATAATCACGTAACTTCTATTTATTTTTTTCTGCAACAGATAACCTTACAGATAATTAAAAATAACTATTAATAATCGGTGTGATCGTAATCTATATCTATCTATATCTATATCTATATTATTATAAAAGCACAAATAATTTATGCTAAATATTGAATGATAAAAATATCCTTAAAATATTGTTAGACTTTTATAACCTTAAATATTTGTATAATTTAAGGATATAACTGTAAATCACCTAAGGCTAGAATTCTATTCTGATTTAAACTCTACATATGTCGAGCAAAAGAGGAAAACGCAGGAAGGTGGAATACTTCTAGCCAAACTAAATTTGGATTCATCCTCCAATATTTATAAACAACTTGCTGCTACTCCATCTCCAATATCTTACAATGATAAAATATGCAAACCCAAAAAAAAATAGCAGTCTGATATACAAACTGATGTTTTATACATCAATACCACACAAGAGGGGAGTTGATTTGTGTGGTGTCCAATTTCGAGTGCAATCTCTATAGAAGAACGAGGTTCTTCTAGGTGTTCCAACTTCTACAGTTTGCGGAAAAGTAATTGGAGAAATAAAAGAACACAACAATTTTACGTCGAAAACACCTGGCTCAAAAGGTGAAAAAACCACGACCTACTTCCCAGTAGTATTTTCCCAAACTCTTCACTATGACAATGAGCCAAACAGCATTTACAAAATAAACTCTTTTGTAAACCTAAGGACTAACTCTAATCCCCTTGTGGCAAACTAGCCTCTAGCTAATTGCGACAAACTCCAAGTTAACTCTAACTTGAATACTGTGTACCTATTACAATTTCTTCTTGATAAAGCTGAAAGATACGATTTGTAATCACCTACTACAAACAACTAGACTCAAAAGACAACAGATGGAACTGGTTCTTCGAGCTGATTCAAGTAGCTTTTGAGTCGCACAAGGATTCTTCACATGAACTGCTTGCAAAATTGCTTTGGTAATTTTGCTTTCAATTCTTATTTCACTTCTGTGTATGTGCGCAACTCTTCAGCAGGAATACTTCGACAATTTATAGAATCAGTAGTTGAGATGTTGATGTACAATTCTGATGCAACTCTTCCTTGGTGGAAGTGTTTTAGTCTATCTCAACTTCCTTGATCTTCCCTTATCTTGATTCTGTCCTACCTGAATACGAAGTCCATCTCCTTATCAATTTGCAACCTGGTTCGCTTAGGAGATAACCTTTTTTTCTTCAGAGATGATGTTTATCTCCTGCGCATGGACTCTTCTCGTGCCATCTAGTCTGCTTGTCTGTGTTTGCCCTGATGGACCTGGTTCAACTATGTTGACATTTGTCATTCTTCAAAACCATGCAGTGACTTGATTCAACAGATTCCCCTTTTTTGATGATGACAAACTCTGTGCTTAAACCTGTAAATACTTCAATCCAACATAGACATTTTTTATAGCATTAAGCATTTATCATGGAGAAACCAGGTTCATTAGGTTATAAACATCACCGATCTTTGAAAAGAATATATTCCCCCTTTTGGAATCATCGAAAAGTTGCAAAATGATAAACTTAACAGATTTTAATAATTACTCATGGCCTTTGAGGCAACTGCAGGTGCAAATCATGAATTAATCATCAAAAGAAACCAAGAAATGTAAGCTATTTAAGAAACTGAGAAAAAAGTCAATAACATAATAGCAGAATTTATTGATTGGATAATTGATCAGGCACCATACACAAAAAGAAATAAAAACAGTCACAACCAAGAGCAAAAACAAAGAAAACAGAACAGAAACAGACAATCCCAAACTGGGTCATAGAGGGGTTTTTGGAGACACTAGACACCTAAGGTTGGGAAGGGGTAGGGGTTGGGTTCTTTGCTTGAAGAAGGGAGAGCATCTGTTGCAGTACACCCTCATTCTTCTCCTTTTGCTTAGCTAATTCAGCTTGCAGATCATCCCGCTCAGCTTCAACCTCTGTAAGGCGAGTCTTTAAACGAAGGATCTCAGCATCCTTGACCTCACCTTCATGCACAAGCGTCCTGACCTTGCTATTAACAGACATTTTCCGAGATGAACCAGGTTCATCCTCAGTAATATTCACAATGTAGTTACAGGTCAGTAGTGTGTTCTTCCCAAAGTGATCCTTAGCAGTCTCCATTTCAGCCTTCTTCACCGGCACCTTGAAGTGAGAAAGCACAACAGTTAAGATGAACCCATACGGTATAGCATGTGCCTTGGAGCCATTTACAACCATGTCCAGTAGTTGGATGATGAAGGATGGCCAATTAATCTGCCGACCACGGTACAGACATTCCATAAGAGTAAGATCCATGTAACTTACAATATGCCTTCGCTCTTGCCTGGGCAGTAAGCACTTGATGACAAACTCAAAGAATAGTTTGTGTTGTGGCTTCATCTCACTTTTGAACACTAGCCTGGGTTCCATATCCTTCTCATTCTCACTGAAGAACCTTGTGATTTGAAGAGCTGAAGGGAGTCCATCCAAGCTTGGCCACCTCTGCCCGGTGTAGTCATCATATCCCTCAGAGGGAATACCAAGTATCTCGCCCAATTCTTTGGCATCAAAAGAGATCTCAACCCCTTGTACCCTAGTGGAAACCCTTCCATCCTTGACTTATGCATTTGCCATGAATTCCACAAGCTCATTTCTTGCCAGCCTCCCGTCAAGATGAAGTACCAGGTCCTTCCAACCCTGCACATCCAAGGTGTCTACAAGAAAGATCATCCCAGATTCCTCAAGATCCCTGAACAGTTTTCCCTTCAAAATAGCATGTTTCCCAAAGTTCGTTAGCTTATCAGTTGTTTCCCTACCAGATTCATCTACTTCTTCTCCACTCCACTCAGCATCATCATTTATTTTAACCTTCTTTGGTTTAGACCTAGTTCACTTGGAAATGGTTGAAGGCTTGGCATACACAGAAGCTGACTTCTTTGAAGAAGTCTTGGCCTTCTTGGGCTTGGGTGTCTCAACTTCAACATGAGTCGGTTGTTCTTCTTAATGGACCAGGTCCATCTCATCATCATCAATATGAACTGCCTCAACAGGCTCGCCAACCTTTGCATTTCCTTTGGCAGCTTTCTTCTTTTTGCTCTCCCTCAGAGCTTTTTCCATATCTTCTTCACTTTGCCTGACATTACTTCTAGTAGCACGACTCTTAGGGGAAGGAGCATCAGCAATTGAAGAGGCCTTTCTCTTCTTGGTTTGTGCTGGAGTATCAACTTTCTTGGATTTAGGGGTTCTCTTCTTCTTAGGTTTGTAGGTTTCCCCCAACTTTTTCATCAAGTCAGCCAGAGTTTCTTCAATAGATGAACCAGGTTCATCCACTGCATGTTGTAGACTCTCCAGTCCTGCTGCTACTTCTCCAGAGTTGCTTCCCCCTAAGTCCTTGACACCCTCCTCAGCGATCACAGGAGCGGGGCCACAGATAGCTAGTGTGGCACCTTCCTTCACAATTCCCCTTTCAGAACTCCCTTCTTCCTCTCTCTCAAATTCTGTATTTTTCCCAACTTTCCTTCTCCTATCAAGTATTTCTACATCTACTACAGACCCAATCAGAACAAACCTATTTTCATCCATTTCAGGTTCAGACCTAGTTTCAGGGGTTGCTTTCTCAGTATTAGATGAACCTGTTGCTTCTTCCTCATTTGCAAATTTGAAAGACTCACTTGAATTTTTCAGAATCTTGAGCTTGGCTAGCCTGAAGTTTTTCATTCAATTTCTTGGAAAGAGAACCAGATGCAACTATTTTCCTGGCTAGCATTTTTACCCGACGTTTCCTAGGGGATGGAGTAGGGCTTGGTGTAACGGCTAGATCTGGTTGGGGTGAAGGAGTAGGTTCTGGAACTGTAGAGTTTTGGGATTGTGAGGAGGAGTTGTGTTGTGATGGATAATTTTACCCAGTGTCTTCAAGAGCGACATTGTTTTCAGGGGTGGTTGATGAGGATGTGGCTGGGGGTGGTGTGGAAGACATGGTTATGAAGACTTGGAGAGAAGAAGATTTTGATCACTTTGGTTGATAGGAATGATGGACTAGGTTCGACGGTTATGCTTTCTGAAGAAGAGAGAATGATGAATTAGAAAGGTAATGATGGTTATTTAAAGGTGTGGTTAATAAATGCACAACGGGCTTAATTCATGGTCAAGTGGAAGTCTAATCGGTGCAGGAGTGTCAGTAGATTAGATGGTTATGACTCCCTATAGTCTAGGCTAATTAAGCTTCGATTGGACTCTTTGGAACGGGTTCATTTTGGGATAAGTACTGATAATTTGAAATGAACCAAATATAGATAGAATCATGCTCATGTGTGACTATAAATATTTCAATAAGTGTATAGTGATGAGCACGTACCTTGTCAGTCAGATGAACCAGGTTCATCGTGTTAGAGTCTCTAGTTTTGGCCTCAATTTACAAAAATAGAAAAACATCATTAGCAACCAAGGAGTCATATTAACACATGGCAAGAGAGTATGTCATTTAAGACATGAAACTGAGCAATGATTAATCTGGTTAGTTACTATTTCTGTGTTTCTAGCCAAAAAAAAATTTCATGTTATAAAAAAATTCATTTTTGTTTTTCAATTAGGTGATCTTAATCATCCCTAATTCTAACATGTTTCTCTCAAAATGCTCCCTACTTAGTGCTTTAGTGAAGATATCTGTAATTTGTTTGTCAGTAGCACAAAACTCGATTGAGATCATTCTCTTTTCATAATTATCCCTTAGGAAATGGTGTCTGGCATCTATGTGCTTGGTTTTCTTACGATGAACCGAGTTCTTCGTCATACTAATGGCACTAGTATTGTCACAGAAAATAGGAATACATCCAACATCTATACCAAAGTCCATGAGTTGTTGCTTGATCCATAGAACCTGAGCACAACATGAGGCTGCAGCCACATATTCAGCCTCAGCAGTAGACAAGGCTACTGAGTTTTGTTTCTTGGTGGCCCAAGATACAAGGCAAGAGCTCAAAAAGTGAGTCATACCTGAAGTACTTTTACTGTCAACCAGGAAACCTGCATAATCTGCATTAACATACCCTACAAGGTCGAAATTACTACCTTTAGGATACCAAAGGCATAAGTCAGTGGTGCCTTTCAAATATCTCAGGATTCTCTTCACTATAGTTAGATGGGACTCCTTTGGATTTGCCTGAAATCTAGCACACAGCCCTACACTGAACACAATGTCAGGTCTGCTAGCAGTGAGATATAATAAAGACCCAATCATCCCTCTATACAACTTTTGATCAATGGATGAACCAGGTTCATCCACATCTAATTTTGTAGTTGTGGCAATGGGGGTGTCTATTCCCTTTGAGTCTTCCATATTAAATCTTTTGAGCAATTCTTTCACATATTTTTGTTGATGGATCATTGTTCAGTTTGAGTTTTGCTTAATTTGCAAGCCTAGAAAGAAGTTTATCCCACCCATCATACTCATCTCAAACTCACTCCCCATAAGTTTGGCAAATTCCTTACTCAAGTTTTCAGAAGTTGCCCCAAATATGATACCATCTACATATACTTGCACTACCAGGAGATCCTTACCTTTTTCTTTTAAGAACAAGGTGCTATCAATTTTACCTCGTTTGTAGTCATGTTTTAGCAAGAATTTACATAGCCGCTCATACCATTCTCTTGTTGCTTGCTTGAGTCCATACAAAGCCTTATCAAGTTTATACACATGGTTAGGTGTCTCCTTGCTTTCAAATCCTGGAGGCTGTTTGAAAAATACTTCTTCCTTTAGGTAGCCATTGAGGAAAGCACTTTTTACATCCATCTGATGGAGAGTGAATTCCATGTGAGCAGCAAATGCTATAAGAAGTCTGGTTGCCTCCACTCTTTCCACAGGAGCAAAGGTCTCATCATGGTCAATTCCCTCTTCTTGACAATATCCTTGGACAACCAGTCTAGCCTTGTTTCTTGTAACTGTTCCATCTTCATCGAGTTTGTTCCTGAAGACCCACTTTGTGCCAATCACTGATCTATCCAGTGGTCTGGGTACCAAGTGACAAACTTGACTTCTTTCAAATTGATTTAGATCTTATTGTATGGAATTTACCCAGTCAACATCTTGTAAGGCTTCAACAATGTTCTTTGGTTCGATCAAAGATAGAAAGGCATCAAATGCACACAGATTTTTCAAGGAGGATCTGGTTTTGATTCCAGATGTCAAATATGTTATGATGTTCTCAAGGGGGTGAGAACTTTGATATCTGTGTGGTTTGAGCACCAATTTTTCACGGCTTGATGATCCCATGGTGTCTTGTTGTTATGGAACAGGATCAGGGCCAAGTTCCAGTGTAGTTTGTTGTTGAGTTCCCCCTGTCATGTTGCTTGGGTCAGTTGGACCTGGTCCATCACCTGTTCCATCTTCCATATTTACTCTAGTTTGTTCACTGCTTCTGACAAGTCCAAGCTCCTTATCTTCTGGTTCCTGTCTCTTAGAGATAGTGTTAGTTTCATCAAAAACAACATGCACACTTTCTTCTACACACATAGTTCTTTTATTATATATTTTATAAGTTTTGCTATGTGATGAATATCCCAAGAATACTCCCTCATCAGTTCTGGGATCAAATTTACCTAGGGAGTCTTTGACGTTGTTGTGCACAAAGCACTTGCATCCAAAATCCCTAAGGTGGGATATGTTGGGATTTCTCCTTTTAAGTAATTCATAAGGAGTTTTTTCTACCAATGGTCTATTCATGCATCTATTCATTATGTAGCATGTAGTGTTTATTGCTTCTGCCCAGAAGCTATGGGGTAGTTTGCTAGAAAGAAGCATGGTTCTAGCCATATCTTCAAGAGTTTTGTTCTTTCTTTCAACAACCCCATTTTGTTGTGGGGTTCTAGGGGCAGAGAAGTTGTGTTTTATGCCATGTTCATCACAGAATTCAGCAAACTTTATATTTTCAAATTCAGTACCATGATCAGATCTTATTGATGCTAGTTGATTTCCTAAATGTTTTTGAGTTTTTATAACAAATGAAGTAAACATATCAAATGCTTCATCTTTAGATGTCAGAAACAAGGTCCAAGTGAACCTTGAGTAGTCATCAACTAGAACCATTACATATTTCTTACCACCTCTACTCAAAGTTCTCATAGGACCACATAGATCCATATGAACCAGTTCCAACGTCCTGGTGGTACTGACCATTTTCTTGCTTTTGAATGAGGATCTTACTTGCTTCCCCCTTGTACATGCCTCACAAACTTTGTCTTCCTTTAACTTAATGTTAGGAATCCCTACCACTAAGTTCTTGGAGACTAATTTGTTAAGCTTATTTAGACTAGCATGACCAAGTCTTTTGTGCCAAAGGAGGGGATCACTGTCCAGCACACTTAAGCAAGTGAGTTCATTTTCTGATAGTGTGGACAGGTCTATGACATAGATGTTATTCACTCTTTTTCCCTGCAAAATAATCTTGTCAGTAATCAAGTTAACCACAAAACATTTTGTGGAAGTGAATGCAACCAGGTTACCTCTGTCACACAATTGTGACACACTGATCAGGTTATATTTCAAGCCATCTATCAAGTACACATTCTCAATGGAACGTGTGTCATCCTTACCTACCTTACCAACCCCAATAATTTCACCTTTCTTTCCATTTCCAAAGGAGACATTTCCTCCTTTGAGGTTTTCAAGTGAAAGTAATTGTTCCTTGTTCCCTGTCATATGTTTTGAACAGCCGTTGTCTAGGTACCAAATTTGGCTACTTCCTCTCACTTGAACCTACAAAAATAAATCAAGGGTTAGTCTTAGGGATCCAAACTATTATGGGTCCTTCTCTATGAGAGAAAGGATGAATCAAGCTTTTTCTGGCCCAATTTGGTAGCCAATTTTTTGTTTCGTACAAAACTTTAATTTCTTTGACTGGCCTGCTCTTTTGCAGTACACTCAATTTTGCAGTGGCCAGTCTTACCACAATGGGTGAAAATTTTATTCTCCGGAAGAGTGAGATACTTGCTTTTGGGATCCCATTTGGGCATTTGACTCCCAAAGCCAAGTCCTCTTCTGTTGCTACTATGATTTTCTTGAAGCCATGTCAAGGCATCAGAGGATTTATTCCATTTGCAAGCTTGATCTAATTCATGTTTGACTTTTCCAAGTTCTTCTTTTAGTACCCTTATCTGTTCATCCTTAGTGTACATCTTATCTTTTAGTTTTTCCACATTTTCTTCTAACATGATTTGAGAATGATCAACAGTCTTTTTGCTAGTTCCTAGTTTTAGTTTTAAATTTTCAGATTTTAGCTCTAGGATCTTAGTTTCAAGTGGATGAACCTGGTTCTTCAAGGCAGTGTTTTTCTTTTCAGATTCACTTACTCTGACTTCCAGGTTCTTGCACTTTGCTTTTAACATTACACACTCTTTAGACAGTTTTTCTTTCTCTTTGTTTGTCTCTTCGGAATCATCCATGAAATCAAGTAGCAACTTAGAGAGTTTTTCTTTAGATAGGAATTTTATCTTGTTTTTGAGATAGGATATACTTACCTCTGGTTCTTCAAATGATTCCTCATTTGATTCCCCAATTGCCATGAGTGGTTGTTCTTCATTCTCACCATCTTCTGATTCTTCATCTGAGCTTTTCCCCAAGCAGCAACCATAGATTTTGTTGTGTCTTTCTTGGGTTGGACCAGTTCCTTCTTCCTGTTCCTTTGTTTGGATCTCTCCCTTTTCCATTCTACTTCCCACTGAAGACAATTCTTGATGTGGTGGTCATTTTTTCCAGATTTGTAGCATCCCTCGTTGCTTGGCCTTTTTGGAGCTTTTGCTTTGTTGTAGTTTCCACCTCTTGAGATGCCCTTTTTCCTTATGAGGAAGTTTCTGAATTCCTTAGTGATCATGGCCATCTCCTCTTCCTCCAGATCTGCTCCTTCAATGATTCTCAATGCTAGACTTCTTTCCTTCTTAGGAGCATCCATTTTCATTGTCTGCCTTCTAAGTTCGTAGGAAGTGAGGTTTCCAATTAGCTCGTCCAACACAAGGGTTGCCATGTTTTTGGATTCCTGAATAGCAGTGATTTTGCTTTCCCAGGAAATGGGTAAGACCCTTGTCAGGATCTTCTCCACCCTGTCCTCTTCAAGAATGATTCTTCCAAGAGACTTGAGTTCATTTGTCAGTGTTGTGAACCTCGTGTACATCTCTTGGATTGTCTCTCCTTCTTTCATAGTGAAGTTTTCATACTGGGAGTATAGTAGAGTACCTCTTGATCTTTTCACTTGAGGTGTTCCTTCGTGGGCTACTTGCAAGGTATCCCAAATTTTCTTGGTAGTGGTGCAGCTTTGAATCCTACTATACTCGTCTGGACCAAGTCCACAAACTAGCCACTTTTTGGCCTTAGCATTTTTCCCCCACTTTTTCAAATCCTCAGTAGTGCAGTCAGCTCTAGTCTTTGGCACATCTACTCCTTCAACAGTCATTTTCATGGTGGCTAAAGGACTATCAGTGACTATGTCCCAGAGTTCATAATCTTCTCCAATCAAGTGATCATTCATCATGTTCTTCCACCAAGAGTAATACTGGCCATTGATGAGTGGTGGCCTTGCAGTTGATTGTCCTTCCCAGTTTCCAGGTGGTGCACTCATTTTGATCTTTTCCCAAGGTGTTAGCCTCTTCAAGGATAACCTGCTCTGATACCAACTGATGTTTTATACGCCAATACCACACAAGAGGGGGGGGTGATTTGTGTGGTGTCCAATTTTCAAGTAAAGTCTCTATAGAAGAATCAGGTTCTTCTAGGTGTTCAACCTTCTACAGTTTGTAGAAAAGTAATTGCAGAAATAAAAGAACACATCAATTTTACGTGGAAAACACCTGGCTCAAAAGGTGAAAAAACCACGACCTACTTCCTAGTAGGATTTTCCCAAACTCTTCACTATGACAATGAGCCAAACAGCATTTACAAAATAAACTCTTTTGTAAACCTAAGGACTAACTCTAATCCCTTTGTGGCAAACTAGCCTCTAGCTAATTGCGACAAAATTCAAGTTAACTAGAACTTGAATATTGTGTACCTATTACAATTGTTTCTTGATAAAGCTGAAAGATACAATTTGTAATCACCTACTACAAACAACAAGACTCAAAAGACAATAGATGGAACTGGTTCTTCGAGCTGATTCAAGTAGCTTTTGAGTCACACAAGGATTCTTCACATGAACTGCTTGCAAAATTGCTTTGGTAATTTGGCTTTCAATTCTTGTTTCACTTCTGTGTATGTGCGCAACTCTTCAGCAGGAATACTTCGACAATTTATAGAATCAGTAGTTGAGATGTTGATGTACAATTCTGCAACTCTTCCTTGGTGGAAGAGTTTTAGTCTATCTCAACTTCCTTGATCTTCCCTTATCTTGATTCTGTCCTACCTAAATACGTAGTCCATCTCCTTATCAATTTGCAACCTGGTTCTCTTAGGAGATAACCCTTTTTTCTTCAGATATGATGTTTATCTCCTGCGCATGGACTCTTCTCGTTCCATCTAGTCTGCTTGTATGTGTTTGCCCTGATGGACCTGGTTCAACTGTGTTGACATTTGTCATTCTTCAAAACCATGCAGTGACTTGATTCAACACAAACCAAAAGAAACATCAAGTTGGCAGAGTTTTTATAAAAAGGGCTCATGTTTTAGATTTAGTGAATAAAGGTAATACATATAACTCTTTCATTGGTGAATTAATTTTAAGTTCTGCTCAATATTTTAAATTGCAGTCATGGACTTTTGTCATATTCTGTCGGTCCCGTTTTATATGTTGCATTCCACAAGTTGCATGTTGATAAGTCACCGGGGAATTGTGACGTCCCCTCCAGGGCCCGTACATCCTAAGGTATTGTTCCACCTTGGCCCAGCGTTCACCCCTCCGCAGCTAAAGCCACTTGGGATCGAACCTGGCACCTAAGGCTTTTTGCACCCTTCTGTCTTTGGGGGTGAGCGAGGCGAGGATGCCCAAGATTTTATTGACATGTGCAGGGACAGGCTGCACAACATGAGGATATTAGAGTCCCATGGAGTGGACTTCACTACCTTCCAGTTAGAGGGCAGGGCTCGCAGATGGTGGCAGTCTTATATTCTCGGCCGACCGGCAGATTCTCCTCCTATCAGTTGGGAGCAGTTCACGCAGTTGTTCCTGGATAGGTATATCCCACCCTCTGAGAGGAAAGAGATGAGATATTAGTTTGAGCAGTTAGAGCAGGGCCAGATGTCGGTGACAGACTACGAGGCTAGATTTTCTGAGCTGTCTCATCATGCACTCATGATACTACCTACTGATGCTGAGAGAGTGCGGAGATTTGTAGCTGGGCTGCATCCAGGTATTAGGGACAACATGGCCCGAGAGGTAGAGATGGGGACTTCTTATCAGCTTGTGGTAGAGATTGCACGCAGGATCGAGGGTTATCGGTCGAGGAGCAGGGAACAGGGACAGCAGGATAAGAGAGCAAGATTTTTCGGAGATTTCAAAGATGCCCCAGCTAAGGGCAGAGGTCAGTTTGGCAGGGGACAGCCCAGCAGGCCCCCATATTCAGCACCCCCACCACCTCCCCGAGGTGTTCCAGCGAGGCCTTATTTCAGCGCCATGCCAGAGTGTTCTTACCGCCCTCCAGCTACTCAGGGTTCAACCGGCGGGTATTCTGGTCATCAAGGATCCTACGGTCCTTATTTTAGTGCTATGCCAAATAGTATACATCTCTCTCCAGCTATTCATGGTTCCTCTTTGGGACAGCAGGCTATGATGCCGGCAGGTTGTTATGAGTGTGGGTATCCAGGTCACATGAAGAGGTTTTGTCTCAGGCTTCGGGGCAAAGCAGTGCAGCAGGGTTATCAGCCTACATTCTCAGCACCAGCGGTTCGTCAACCTAGAGGTGGAGGACAGGCTGGTAGAGGTCATCCCAGAGGTGGAGGCCAGGCAGGGGGAGCTCAGCCAGCACCTATTCATTCCAGCGAAGGTCAGTCATCCGGTGCTCCAACCAGGTTATATGCTATTCTGGCCCGATCAGATGTAGTTGCCTCAGATGCCGTGATCACAAGTACTATTTCAGTATGTGGTAGAGAGTCATCAGTGTTATTTGACCCAGGATCCACTTATTCATATGTGTCAGCCTTATTTGATTGTTTCTTGGATGTTCCTCGCGAGTCTTTGGGTACTCCTATTTATGTGTCCACTCCCGTGGGCGATTCTGTGGTGGTATACCGGATTTATCGGTCCTGTGTGGTTATATTTTGTGGATTCGAGACTCGGGCGGACCTCCTATTGCTCGACATGGTTGATTTCGAGGTTATTTTGGGCATGGATTGGCTATCTCCTTATCATGCCATCTTAGATTTCCATGCCAAGACAGTTACTCTAGCCATGCCCGAGTTGCCTAGGTTGGAGTGGAGAGGTTCCTCAGTTAGTGCAGCCAGTCAGGTTATTTCCTTCCTGAAAGCTTAACATATGGTCGAGAAAGGTTGTCTAGCCTATCTTGCTTATGTGCGGTACACCACAACCGAGTCTCCGACGATTGATTCAGTGCCGGTGGTTCGAGAGTTTGCTGATGTATTTCCTTCAGACCTACCGGGCATTCCTCCGGATCGTGATATTGATTTCTGTATTGATGTAGCTCCAGGCACTCAGCCTATTTCCATTCCCCTGTACCATATGGCTCCGAAGGAGTTGAAAGAGAAGCTTGAGGAGTTGTTGGCTAAGGGGTTTATCCGACCGAGTGTATCGTCGTGGGGTGCTCCAGTGCTATTTGTAAAGAAGAAGGATGGGTCTATGCAGATGTGTATTGACTACCTCCAGTTGAACAAGGTCATCATCAAGAACAAGTATCCATTGCCGCATATCGATGATTTGTTTGACCAGTTTCAGGGTGCTCGGGTGTTTTTTAAGATCGACTTGAGATCGGGGTACCACCAGTTGAAGATTCAGGACTCGGATGTTCCGAAGACTACTTTTCGTACGAGATATGGCCATTATGAGTTCCTGGTGATGTCCTTTGCCTTTACTAAAGCCCCAGCAGTATTTATGGACTTGATGAACAGGGTGTTCCGGACGTATATTGATTCTTTTGTCATTGTCTTCATTGATGACATTCTGATTTACTCACGTAGCCTGGGCGAGCACGAGCAGAATTTGAGAGTTGTGCTCCAGACTTTGCGAGAACAGAAGCTATATGCTAAGTTCTCCAAGTGTGAGTTCTGGTTAGATTCCGTGGCATTCTTGGGACACGTGGTATCCGGAGAGGGTATCAAGGTGGATCCTAAGAATATTGAGGTAGTTTAGAGTTGGCCACGCCCTACTTCAGCTACAGAG
>ML509155.1:1498-19973 GCA_005239535.1 Nicotiana rustica | reverse complement strand
GTCAGACTTGAATCGACATATTCTTTACTAAAATTTGGGGCTTTGCTATTCTCTTGTTCTGTATTTTGTTTTGGCCGGCTGAAAGACAAGGCCACTAAGACTTTGTTACTCAACCTTCTCTTGGTGCGAGCATTTCCCAGAGTTCTTTCGAAGCTCTTGGGAACTTTGACGCATTGATATTCTGGATTCTTGTGGAATTTTGTTCTTTACTGTTATTTGTTCAACTGGTGAGTTACTGGACTCTTGCAATTTCATTCTTATGTATCTGTAATTTGCATATGTTTTCACTTCTGAAGTTCATAACTTAATGTATTTCTGGTATTCTTGGTTACAATTCTGTTTGCTTTACCTCAGTTTTAGGTCTCTTTAACATTTGATTTCATAATGTTGCAAGTTTGAAACATGCCTAAGCCTGATTCAAGTAATTTAGATGTCAGTCCGTTTAGCCAATGTGTTCTGAGATGTTTTGTGACCTTTGCCTTTGTTAGCACCTATAGTGTTTAGTTCTACTAAAAAATGTCAATTATGTTATTTGAACATGCTTCATCTGCATAATTTGTACTCTCTTTAGTTAATTAGTCAATTGTGTTCAGAACCTGAATATTTACATTTACTATATGACACGAGTTTATCTTCCCATTCTATTCTGAACTTCTATAATGGTACTCTTGCATATGTAGTATGTCTTAATTCTGTGTCAAGATCCTTTTTCTATCAACCATGACTAGTTCTCTGTTAATATGCCCTTCAACATGTTTTTTTGGCTCCCTTGATTCACCAGTAATTGTCATAATCTTCTTCCCTATCATGTCCAAATGTTGTTCTACTACCAAATTAACATGACTATCTTATAACACTAGTACATATACTTAGCATAATTTGGACCTTAGATTTTCACCAATTTGGTATTATGTATCTGTGCATGATGATCTTTGTCAATTTTGCAAACTTGTTATTTTCCTAACTCTGCCAATATGTGACTGCCTATGTGCTAAGTGTTAAACCTGCTTCTGAATCTTTACTGAACTTGCTTCTAAACCCTATGACCTGCTTGATTAGTTGCTCTATATGCTCAACTTTGCTATATATTTTTAGTTATGCGTGCATCCCTCAATTCTTGTCTCTCAACCATTGTCCATTCTCTTTCACTTGTTACCTATGCTCTCTTAAAGTTCTCATTCTTAGCCGGTTGAAAGCCAAGGCTACCTAGGCTTTACTACTGACCTCCCTAGTGTGAGCACTGCTCGGGGTCCATTTGAGGCCCTTGTGATTTCTAACACAGTAGGATTTGAGTCCTTAGTCATTCCCTGAAATTTAAACCACCCTTATTCAACCCTTTTCCCTCGTATTATCTGATGTATATCTTAGTTGGTTGGTTTAAATGATGCAATGCTTGGCAAAATGGTTATATGAATTGACTTTGGGCTCCTTTATGGATTTTGGGGTTGTTTGGTGAATATGGCTCCTTATTAGAGGTATGTGTATGCTGTGTGAGAATTACTAAAGGTCCAGAAAGTGTTGGTTATTTCATTTGGGCCTGCTGTGGGCCTATTGTCACCATTTCTATAACATTTTGTATCTTTCTCAATATTGGGCCGTAATAACTTTGTATAAACGATTGGGGTGTTAGTAACATGGAAAATGGGTAGATTTTAATATTTGTATACAAAATGAGTAGATAATATGCCTATAGGACTTAGTGATTTATTTTCTATATGTGTTATTCAATCACTATGTGCACTATAGAAATCATGCCATTAGGGGAAGCACACACACACACATTGCCTGCTAGCAAACATGAATTAAAATGCTGCAATTATGTTTACTACTATGTGATATTAGAAAATCTGCCTATAGGAACCAATGTCACTGATTTCTCTTTCAATTTGCATCATTCATTAGAAATCATGCCTATAAGATTCCAATTATTCCGTTTGGCGTTGTTTATCTAGAAAATATGCCTATAAGATTAAGATATAACAATAAAATAAGCTCTAAGTACTTAACATTAGAGATCCTGCCTATAGGGTATAATTACACGCCATAAATTTATTAATGTTAAATGGCTCAAACACTGTTTGTGTACGCTACTATTGTAGAGCATGAATAATTCTGGGACTTTTCCCCAATAGATTTTGCTATCTTCGACTGCATAGATCACCTAGGAATAGAACTATAGGTTTAATAACTTGAAACATGCGATTTCAATAATCATCTTGCAACAACTGTATAATCCTGTCTACGAGCAACATCTTGCATCTAAAACTGCCCGCATACTTTAATTCAAAGTCACCTAGAAATCATGTCTATTGGGCCTAAGGTTTTTAATTCTGAAACTTCCTAACCTGAATATCTGTTTGAGTGCATTTTTTGTCTAAATGTGGAGGTTAATGTGAGCCTCTAAATGCCTTTACATGAAGTCTTATGTGTTTTGTCTATCGCTTAGCTTTTCATTTTTGAGCAGCGTAGGTAAGGTCTAGAACTACCTAAATAGAGGTCCAAAATCTCCTGGACCATAGGTATGGGAAGGGTAATGCACGCGTAGGGAATGACTTAGAATTTAATTAGAGTGCTTTAGGTAAACAACTTTAATATAGTAATTGGGTAGTAGGAGATGATAGTCTATGCCCGCTGGATAATATGAGTAATTCCTTACCCTAAGGGAGTCGCGAAATATTATTTATGTTGCACGGGGTGATCCTTTAGGATAAAAAACTTAGGCCCCCCCTTTCCTTCTAGTAGAATTGAAATAGTTGTACCTCTACATTCGCATTAAGATCTTTGTAAAAAAATTCTTTGATTTTCGTACTCTCTTTGCTTATTTGATCACTTAGCCTAATCCACATAATTTTAGGTTCGGCTAGAACCCACAATTGTGGACTTCGAGGAGTGCCTAACACCTTTTCTTTGAGATAACTTGAGCCCTTACCTGATCTTTGGTGGCGTTGACTAGTCAAATAGAGTTATTTCCACAATAGGTTCCCTAACGCACCTTAAAATCGTTAGGTGGCGACTCTTCTCTTTTAATACCCATTTAAAAGAGTTGTCACATGTTGAAACCCGATTTCACGAGAAAAAGGGCGCGACAGCATGGCGACTCTGCTAGGGATTTACATTTAGGCTTTTACCATAATGAACTTGGCTTATGTGGATCGATCTTCTTTGTTATAAACTCGCATTCCTTTTCTGTATTTATTTTTTATTACATGAACATCCCTCTTCTATTCTCCTTTACTTATTTAAATTCGTTATAACATGCACATCCCTTCCCTTCTCCACCTTTATCTACTTAAATTGGTTATAACATGCGCATTCCTTCCCTACTCTGCCTTTATTTGCTTAAATTGGTTATAACATGCACATCCCTTTCCTATTCGCCTATATTTGCTCTAAATTTCTACTCATGTGTTTAAAGACTGCTTTATCATGTCTCTCTCGTCTCTATTCCCTTGCTTGCTTTATTACATTCTCATATATTCCACGAACTAACTTCTTCCTTTGTCTTTCTTTTATGTCTTTCATGTTTTACCTTAATACTATATTACTGCTTTAACATGTTTACCATGCAAATACTTGACAACGTTTTATTATCTTTGCATAAAGAATGCACCACATCATACTCCACCCGTGCCAAATTATTAACATAACGGCACTTGATGAGTGTTCGTTCTCTTCCAAAATTACCCTTTTAAATCGGAAAGGCTTATTTACGGTAGACTAGTCGATCAGCGGTGCAGTCGACGGTCCCATGCCTTTCCCTCTCAAGTTTTCCACTTGAGAATACTGGTCTAGCCCATTCTAGAAACCTTACTCCAATATTAAATATACATGCATCATGTCAAACCTAGTATCAGTTAGAACGTTATTAACGTGATAACCCGCAAATATAAGTCTTGTCCAAAGTCTAACAGGATTTCCATAATCCTAATGGACGTCATCATGTTATATGCATACTTGGAAAAAACGTGCTAGTATGTTGATCATTAGTGTGCAAATAGTCAAATATGGAGGAGGAAAGGTCTAACTTTATTTGTTTGTAGAGAATGAAGCACGAAGTCCCCGGGTTCAGCATGGTTCAAAACATCCCACCCTTGCTGCTTGATTGGTGGAAGAACCTCGCGCCTAGTGACAAGAATCATGTGAAAAGGGTCCTTGGTAATTTACCGTCCTTATTAGACATCCAGCCGAATAGAGAATTGATTGAGTCTGCCACTATGTTTTGGGATGAGAAAAGGGATGTCTTCCGCTTTGGTGACATAGAAATGACTCCTCTCCTAGAAGAAATAGGAGGCTTCACTAAGATTCCATGGGATACTCCGGGTTTATTAGTACCTAAAAAAGTCGCACCCCCCGCGATTTTCTGAAAATGCTGGGTTTCAAGAAAAATGATGAGTTGCTTTGCTTGAAGAAATCATACATCCCATTGGAATTCCTTTATGAACGTTATGGGCACAACAAGTCATATCGCCTTCATCATCATGAACTTTCTATTACTTCCTTGGGTTGGACGCACCGTCGAGTTTATGTGTTTAATGTCTGCTTCTTGGGGTTGTTGATACTTCCGATGAAAGGGGGAAGGATCCACACTCACTTAGCCATGGTTGCTAGGACTATAATGAAAGGAATCGAGGGACAAACTTACACTATCATCCCCATAATCTTGGCTGAAATGTACCACGCTCTAGATCGATGCAAGCAAGGGTTTAAACACTTCGAGGGTTGTAATATGTTGTTGCGAGTTTGGTTATAAGAACATTTCCAGAGGGGAAAATATTGCCAAGAGCTTTTTCAATGACCATTGAATGACTACATATCTTTCCATCATCCAAAGAGAATGAAATTTATCCCAGATAGGTTTGCACAACCTGGAAGTGCTGTGAGCTGGGTGAGTTTCTTCAGCGATCTGACCGATGGAAAGGAACATTGGATGTTTGAATGGTTCCCTATCAGTGAGTTCATCATGAGATCAAGAGAGACTACTCATCTAGTGCTGATTGGATTAAGAGAGATTGGAATATTTGGATCAAGGGTTAATGGAACTTAAGGGAAAGATGAGGAAGAGACTCTCGGATTGTCAGAACACGAAAGGCAATCAAGGAGGGCATGTAGCAAGGGCTTACCTATTATTGGATATGCGCGACCTGGGGAACCTGATTGATGGATCCAAAAAGACCACGCATGGAGAAGGTCCTTCTGAGGCCAAGTAGATTAGGAAACAATGTTTCTTTACTTATTTCTAGATTCATTTTAGATTGTAATAAGGAAAATGCCATTAGTGACTTTCTAATTATTGTCGTTTTAGTAAGGATTTGATTCATTCTCGCATTAATGAAATGACGCAATTATTGGCATAAATTTTCTCCAAGTCTATGTGTCGCTTAGGCCTACCTCGGGCAAAATAAGGTCCCCCAAATTAGGACGTGAATTTATAATTTTGCAAAGCATGTTCAATATCGCAAACATTCTTTCAATATTCCCTGCTGACTTAATTACCTTTTGTTTTTGTTCTCTTTCTTTGATTATTCCCATTCCCCAAGGTTTGTTTGTGCATACTGGCATCATTCACATATCACACCACATCGAAAGGTCCTCCACCTCCTCCTCCACCAAGTGATCCTAAAAGAAAAAGCAAAAGGAAGGGCAAAAGGGACGATTTACGCGGTATCAGAAAGGACAATGCAGAGAACGTTGAAACTTCGGATGGTCGAAGTACTCCAGCAGAAAATGAATTGGTCCTACATTTGGAATAGAAATATTGGAGCTACAAAGGAAACTTGAGCAGGGCCGGAAATTTTCAAACCTTTCCCTCAATCTAAACGTCCCTAATATCAACCAACAAAACACAAATGTCCCAATTTCGGCACCTCCCCAGAACAAACAGAACCAAAATTCACCACCAAATCCTCCCGTGCCACATAATTATGCCACACCGCCTCGGAACCATAACCCTCCACCAGTACCTACTTCTCAACAACACCATCATCATCAAAAACAATACCCACAAACCACAACATACCACACTCCTCAAAATACATCGCAGCCTACTCCAGCTCCCCAAAACTCAACCAATGACCACCATTATGCCCAGATTCCCGGAGTCCACCAAAGCAACCCCATATATGTGAAAACTTTACCCCATACACCAAAACAGACCCTATATATACCAGAATCCACCGAGAAGGATTTGCTCATCAAGAACATGGCGGAAGAACTCAACAAGCTCACTAGAAGAGTTCAGAGTGTTGAAGGTAGCAAGGGCATTGAGGGTTTGAATTATGAGGACTTGTGTATTCAACCAGATGTAGAACTGTCGGAGGGTTACAAACCTCCTAAGTTTAAAATGTTCGAGGTAACTGGTGATCCTAAAGTGCATCTAAGAATGTATTGTGACAAACTTGTAGGGGTCAGCAAAGATGAACAAATTCGTATGAAGTTTTTCATGAGGAACCTCACTGGAGATGCTTTGTCTCGGTACCTCAGTCAGAACCCAAATAAGTGGGTTAATTGGGTGAGCATGGTGTCAGATTTCATGGATCCGTTCAGGTTCAACACATAGAACGCACCATGTTTTCTACATTCAGAATCTTAAGAAAAAACCAATGGAAACCTTTCGAGAGTATTCTACTCGATGGAGGTCTGAAGCTTCGAAAGTAAGGCCGACACTTGAAGAAGAACAGATGAATAAGTTCTTCGTCAGAGCTCAAGACCCACAATACTTCAAAAGATTGATGGTTATTAAAAACCATAAATTTTCTAACATCATCAAGTTGGGGGAAAGAATAGAAGAAGGGATCAAAAGCGGAATGGTGACAATATTTGAAGTTCTCCAAGCCACAAATAAAGCTTTGCATTCAGGAAGTATCTCCAAGAAAAAGGAAATGGGTGCAGTAATTGTAGCCGAAGGTCCAAAATCTCCTCTCACATACCAAACACATCCACCCACATATCAGCATTTATCCCCTAGATACCAATAACCTGTCGCCACCTACCACACTTATAACACCCAACCCGCATATTATCACTCACCATCAGCCAACCAAAATTTCCAAAAACCAAGACCAAAAGCAGACCACCCAGACAATACACTCCGATTGTTGAAACCATAGACCAACTATACGAGAGACTGAAGGTTGCTGGTTATGTCACTCCCATTCCCGATGTTGCTATGGAAAACTCTTCTCAGTGGATTAAACCAAATAAGACATGTGCCTATAACTCAGGCATGAAGGGTCACACTATTTATGAATGTCGCACTCTAAAAGACAAGATTCAGACATTAATTGATAATAAAGTCATACAGGCAAAGGAGGATGCACCCAACGTTCATAACAATCCTCTCCCGAATCACAGAGGTGAAGGGGAAAATGTGATAGAGACCGATGAAGAATGGGATCCGGAAGGGTTAATTGGGATCATTCGAGAAGGGGATGGCCCTAAAACATCTCCAGTCACTCTCACGCCCATCGTGGTAGAAAGTCAGTCACCAACTGAAGTTGAGGTAGCCGCACCAACTGCGTTTGAAGTCAAAGTGACCACACCCTTCACCGTGATGGTAGCACCTAAGCCATCTTATAAGTCTAATGCTATACCATGGGATTATGTTGTAGAAGAAAGAAGGAAAGAAAAAGAAAAAATGGAAGAAACAGGTGCAGCGCAAGGCATGACTAGAACCGGTAGGGTTTATACACCCGAGCATTTGGGAAGAATAAGAAAAGAAGCTGCATCTATTTCGCCAGTCATTGAGACCGGCCCGGATGACCTTTGGAGAAGGATTCAGGCAAGAAAATACTCTGTGGGCGAGCATCTGAACAAAACCCCTGCTCAAATATCCATTTTATCACTGCTGCAAAACTCTGAGGCACATAGAAACGCTCTGATGAAGGTGTTGAATGAAGCCTATGTACCCACTAACATCACCAGTGGAGAAATGGCCAACATGGTTGGGCAAGTACTGGAAAGCCACAAAATCACTTTTTATGAAGACGAGCTGCCGCCAGAAGGATTAAGTCACAACAGGGCACTACATATCACAGTGCAATTTGAGGACAAATTCATTGCCAGAGTCCTGATAGATGGGGGCTACAAAATGATGCCATTTGGTCTAAAGAATGCTGGAGCCACTTATATGAGACCTATGACAATCATTTTCCACGACATGATACACAAGGAAATAGAGGTGTACGTGGATGACATCATCATCAAATCCAAAAGGGGTACATATCACATAGCAGATTTAAAGAAATTCTTTAATCGACTTCAAAGGTACAATATGAAACTGCATCCCGCAACGTGTGCCTTCGGAGTCCCTACTAGAAAATTGTTAGGGTTCATCGTTAGCCGTCGAGGGATTGAGTTAGACCCGTCAAAGGTCAAAGCTATCTAGGACTTTCCACCTCCGAAGAATAAGAATGATGTGATGAGTTTCTTAGGGTGTCTCAATTACATCAATCGTTTCATAGCACAATCAACTGTGATCTGTGAACCAATTTTCAAAATGTTGAAGAAAGATGTTGCAACAAGTTGGACTGAAGAATGTTAGAGAGTCTTCGGCAAAATCAAGGAGTATTTATCCAAACTGCCTGTTCTGGTCAAACCGAAACCAGGGACACCTTTGTTGCTCTAATTATCTGTACTAGATGGGACTTTTGGTTGTGTTTTGGGACAACACAATGATACGGGAAGAAGGGAGCAGGCCATATATTATCTGAGTAAGAAATTCACACCCTATGAAGCACAGTATTCTTTGTTGGAACGCATCTGTTGCGCTTTGAAATGGAAAGTTGAGGCACTACTTTCGTTCCTACACCACATATCTCATATCAAGGATGGATCCGCTAAAATACATCTTCCAGAAACCCATGCCTACGGGAAAGATAGCAAAATGGCAGATATTACTGAGTGAGTTCGACATCATCTATGTAACTCAGATGACGGTCAAAGGAAAAGCGTTGGCAGATCATTTGGCAGAAAATCCTGTAGACGGGGAATACGAACCATTGAAAACGTATTTTCTCGAAGAAGAGTTATCATTCGTAGGAGAAGATATCACTGAAGCATATGATGGGGATAATGTTCTTTGATGGAGCTGCAAACTTCAAAGGAGTGGGAATTTGAGCAGTCTTAGTATCAGAAACAGGCCAACACTACCCGATATTTGCAAAACTCAGGTTTCCATGTACCAACAACATGGCAGAATATGAGGCTTGCATCTTAGGACTCAGGTTATCCATTGACATGAATGTTCAGGAATTGCTGGTAAATCGAGACCGGCCTTTTGGTACATCAGGTTTTAGGAGAATAGGCCACAAAGAATACCAAAATATTTCCATATTTGTATTGTGTACAAGAGCTAATCAAGAGGTTCACGAAGATAGAATTCAAACA
Source organism: Nicotiana rustica (assembly GCA_005239535.1). Lineage (NCBI taxonomy): Eukaryota > Viridiplantae > Streptophyta > Magnoliopsida > Solanales > Solanaceae > Nicotiana > Nicotiana rustica. Next base: position 10,589 of record ML509155.1, on the reverse strand, counting down.
TGTTCCGAAGGTCCAGAATGAGTTCGCAGATGCATTGACCAATTTATCTTCCTGATACAACATCCAGACAAGAATTTTATCGATCCTATCCCAATATGAACTCATAAGTTGCCAGCTTATTGTGCTCATCTTGCAGAAGAAAGTGATGGAAATCCATGGTTCCACGTTATCAAAGAATATTTGGAAAAAGAAGAGTACCGGGAGAATTCTGTACAGAAGGACTCCAGAACTGGGATTATTACGATGTGTCGATGCCAAGGAAGCGTCCAGATTGCGCGAGGAAATACATGCCAGAACTTACAGACCGCACATGAACGATTTTGTCTTAGCTAAGAAGACATTAAAAGCAGGATATTTCTGGATGACTATGGAATTAGACTGCATCAAGTATGTCCAGAAGTGTCACCAATGCCAAGTACATGTTGATATGATACGAGTGCCACCCAAATGAACTGAATGCAACAAGTGGCCCTGGCCCTTCTCCGCTTGGGGGATGGATATCATTGGTCCAATAGAACCCACTGTTTCAAATGGGAATAGGTTCATTCTAGTGTCCACATAATATGTCACAAAATGGGTTGAAGCCTCATCTTACAAGGTCGTAACTAAGAAGGTCATCGCAGATTTTTTTCGGGATCGCATTGCTTGTCGATTCGGGGTACCAGAATCAATCATCACCGACAACACTATCAACCTTAACAGTGATCTGATGAGGGCCATGTGTGAGACCTTCAATAACAAACACAAGAATTCCACAACATACAAGCCGCAAATGAATGGATTTGTAGAAGACGCTAATAAGAACATCAAGAAGATATTGAGGAAAATGATAGATAATCACAAACAATGGCACGAGAAGCTACCATTTGCCCTGCTATGATATTGTACCACGATTTGCACATCAACATGGGCAACTCCTTACCTGCTGGTCCATGGTACTGAAGTCGTTATTCCTCTCGAAGTGGAAATTCCTTCTTTGAGAATCATACAAGAAGCTGAACTCAGCAACGCAGAATGGGTACGAAAGCTATAAACAACAGGCTCTCATTGAGGGAAAGAGAATGAATGCAGTATGTCAAGGTAAACTCTACCAGAACAGAATGTCCAGAGCTTTTAACAAAAAGGTCAGGCCTAGACAATTCACATCGGGGAAACTGGTGCTAAAGCAGACCTTCTCGCATTAGGATAAAGCCAAAGGGAAGTTTTCACCCAATTGGCAAGGTCCCTACATGGTTCACCGAGTACTAACAGGAGGATCACTCATACTTGCAGAAATGGACAGAGAGATTTGGCCAAAACATATCAACTCAGACGCAGTCAAAAGATACTATGTTTAGGATTGTTTACATTCCTTCATTTGATGTAACTGAACTATGCTTGACCTGATTCCCGTTTAAGAGGGGATATGTAGGCATCCCTGTGGGTTCAGTCACATCTTAATAAAATTTTCATTTTTTCCATGATCAGAAACTACTCTCAAAATTCTAAGACAAGTCCAGTCGGCCTCGTTACACGCGGAACAGTCAAAGAGTTGCATTTAAACTGGGGAAGAATTTTGGGTGGAACCCTCAAAATTGTAAATCAAGGAGATCGCAATATCTCTAAAATATGTCACAATCATCGGTTCATCTAAATTACTTGGTATTGCATACTACTATATTTTGAATAACGACATTCATCATGCAGGCATGTTTTCGAAAACTTTATTTCTATAACAGTCGGATGTTGTCCAGGGTAACAAAAACAGGATTTCAAGGCAGGAGCAAGGATAGAATAGGGAAAACAAAGCGCGAACCAACCTTCCCCCGTAGAACTCACAATTTTTCTTTGGATGCAGGCACAATAAGACAATGATATCCGTAGACACATCAAGTCACTACCTTCAAGACAACAATTATCTAGCACAAGCATCTCCAGCTAAGAAATGCTTTACATTTTCATCATTTTCTTGCATGAGGCTAAGCAGTGCCTCCTTTCTTGCATAAGTCTAAGCACTGTCTTTCCCTGCATGAGACTTAGCATTGTCTCCTTCTTTTCATGAGGTTAAGAACTTCCTCCTCCTTGCATAAGGCTAAGCACTGCCTTTCCCTACATGAGACTAAGAATTGTCTCCCTCTTTGCATGAGGCTAAGCACTGCCTCCCCCTCGCATAAGGCTAAGCACTGCCTTTCCCTGCATAAGACTAAGCATTGTCTCCCTCTTTGCATGAGTCTAAGCGTCGCCTCCTTTCTTGGATAAGGCTAAGCACTGCCGTACTGCGTGAGACTAAGCATTGCCTCCTTAATTTCATAAGGCTAAGAATTTCATTTCCCACATGAGACTAAGCATTGTCGCTTTCCTTGCATGAGGCTAAGCATTGCTTCCCTAATTGCATAAGGCTAAGCATTTCCTTTCCCGCATGAGACTAAGCATTGTATCTTTCCTTGCATGAGGCTAAGCATTGCCTCCCTAATTGCATAAGGCTAAGCATTGCCTTTTCCTCAAGATTAACTACTATCTTCATTACGCTATCTAAGACTTGGCACTATCCTATATTTACCTGGGCCTGAGCACTTCCCTCATCTTACACAAGACTAAGACTTGTCCTGTTTCATTTCGCATATGACCAAGCATCATATCTTTGCATTTCATGCGGTGAAACATTGCCATTTTTGTCCCAAGGCGTCATAGTCTAAAGGCATCATTTTCATAGCCGGAAGACACCATTCCATGGCCTGAGAATCTCTCAAAGTGCACATCATCATTCGAAGGTGTCATAATCCAGAGGCACCATCCTCATGGCTCGAGGATATCATTTCATGACATGCGAATCCCTTATCACATGATTCATGGCCCAGGACGTCATAGTCTAAGGACATCATCCTTACCGTCCGCAGACAACTTCATGGTCCAATAATCCTGCATGCATCGTGTTTTAAGTTTTGCAGGTAATCTAAGATGTAACCGTTATTCAAACGGGAGCAATTTTCGCTCCGGTTTCCGTTCATAACGTTCACATCCTGCAATCGTTTCAACAGAACCAACCACCATAAATTACCCGCCTTTTATTCTATGACCGTTCAGACACTCGCTCTATGGTACATCCCTAACGTTTCAAATTCACATTCATGATTTCATCTGATATTGTGCTACCCAAAGGAACCCTTTTCGAAACATGCGATCATTCCTATAACAACTCCATCAGTTCAGTTCACCGTTGGATCCAGAACTACACACGGCCTGATTTCCGTAATACCAGGGATATGTAGGCAACTCAGGAACCAAGGTTCGACCCCTATTTTTTTTAAATTGCCATCCGGCCAAAATTGATCATCATTTTCTTTACCCGACAACTCTTTCATTATTCCCAGGTAAAGATGGGCAGCTATTGATACCCAATTTTGCCCTCATAAATTTTAAATAAGTGTATATACTTTTAAAATATCATTTTGCATCATTATTAAATTTACAAAATTTATGCAAGCATTTTCCATAATTTTTCATAATTTTAAAACTTCAAAATCAATTTTTCTTGCATTTAAATCGTTCAATATTTATAAATTACACTTTAAATTATTTTGTGATGACTCAATCATCCAAATTTATTATTTTTCATACATATATATGCTTCATAATATTTTGTTTTATTTTTATATAATTATATTGTGTATTTTAAGCTAGTTTTGCAATAATAGCCTATACGCAATGCATAATTGTATTCTTTATATTTTTGGGCTAAATCATATTTTGTATATTTTTATAATATTACGTTATTATTTTTAATTATTTTATTGCAAAAGTATTATTTTATTATCTATTAATTCTTCTTAAAATAATTTGTGTGCATTTAATTATTGGCCCAATATATGACTCATTTCCGGACCAATTCACTCGCCCAAACACCCAAATCTCTGACCCAACCCCCTAAGCCCAATCCAAACGACCCTTTACCCCTGACCCATTCCAATAACCCGTCCCATCATTTTTTTTATCCTGGGTGTTGATCTTAAGAGATCAACGACCCACAATCAACCCCTCCCTTTAATTACCCAACCCAGAAAGCCTAACTCCATTGCCCCTGGGATGCCGCCTCTGTTTCCTCTCCTTTCCTCTCCACAAAAACCCTAGCCGCCTCCCCTTAATCCCTTTCCTAATCCCACTGATAATGAGATTCGACTATTGTTCTCTTGCCATATTTGAAACCTTTTGGTACTGGTTGTCCGTTTGTGGTGTTACTTAGGTGCTTGCCTAAACATGACAAGCAAGATCCTCTGAAATCGAATCAAAGTGGTTCGAATCTTTGATTTTTGAGCATTATTTCGTCTATATACGTTCAATACCATGCTATGTGAGTTCGATTTCAGTAAGATCTCTGTTGATTTACACTTTTCCTAAAAACTAGGGTTTACCCGATTTCTCTCCCAAATTGATTTTGAACTTATTTTGCATGCCATCTTTCCTTATTCGTTGTTTGATTTATTTTGTTTCCTTGTTCGTTCAATTTTTACTGCTATATAAACCCCCTATTTCCCTTTTTGGGACAGACTTGAATCGATATATTCTTCACTAAAAAAAGGGGCTTTTGCTATTCTCTTGTTCTGTATTCTGTTTTGGCCTGCTGAAAGCCAAGGCCACTAAGACTTTGTTACTCAATCTTCTCTTGGTGCGAGCAGTTCCCGGGGTTCTTCAAAGTCCGTCAAGTGGGTGTTTGGATCTTCATTCACCTTCCCTCTTAAAATGCAATTGTTCCTGATGGTTTGAAGCAACCCTTGCTTAAACTCAAAGTTGTTTGCTGCAATGGTGGAGGTTGGACACTTGACAATCCTTGATTGTAGACTGGTCTAGCATAGTCACCCAATGATCTTCCAGGACTGGGTGCTGCATTCTTACTGGTGTTCAACCAAGAATCGATTTAGATCGAATCGTCGATCCCCATTATCTTCGACGATCTCATAAGCAATTCCCCGGGCTACTTCAGCTACTATTCGTGCAGCTTCTTATTGTGCTGCCTCTCTTGCAGCTAAGTCAATCCGCGTTATGCGCCGTGCGACGTGCTTGTGAGGAAGTTCAGAGAGGTGAAATTATGTCAGGCAACATCATTACACAGCCGTATCGCCCCTCGTGGTACCCTATGCGACGCGACTCTCAAGTTTTCTCAAAGTAAATCACTTTGTTCACTTTTTGACATCCGGACCTGGTCCTCGAACTCCGAACGTGATCCCCATTTAATTTTTTGGGCTTCTACTCAGACTTCAAAACTCCAACTTGTTCGATTTCGCTCAAAATAACTTAAATAGCTCGGAATCATTTCCTATAAGGCATAAAACACGTAATAAGTATAATTTACTATCATTTAAGCTCAAAGACACGTTAAAGGCCCGCTACATAGCGATGGAAAGGCAAGGGCGTATCAGTAATTAGAGTGGAATACTACAGCTAAAACTCAAGTTTCTAGCTTTTCGTCATAAGAACAAATTTAAAAAAATAAAATTAATTATTTCTTGATTACGTAAATAAATACTTATTTTGGACCAAATAAAAAAAAGATAAATTGGTCATTTACAAAGGAGTATTTATTTGATTTGAATATGAAGGTTTGACTTCATGATTTAATTGCAACATCTTTGCTTGAAAATGTAAGCAAGGTTTTATTGGTGGAATTCAGCTGAAATTGGTAAAATAGCAGAGGGAATAAATGCTGCAACGGTCACCATTGGCTCATCACATGTCAATCCCACCGTCATTGGCTCGTGATCATGTGCCTACACTGGCGTCTTACCTTCTCTCTGGAACTGCTGATGCAGAGGCTGGAGAGAGTAATTTGTCTCCTATACTATTATATAAATGCGGTATATACTACTGGAGATAGAATTAAGATCTAAGAGTATGGAGCTCAGCCTCAGTTGTAAGTATTTGTAGGTTTTGTGACAGAATGAGCTAAGGTTGTCCTCGTTTGACCAGGGGAAATTTCTTCAGCAGTAGCCAGCTGAATATTATATTTTAAGAAGAATAAATTCGCATACTTGATTTGTTCTGTTATCTAAAAATGCATGCAATTTCTATTAACTTTGATCCATTTATTTCAGCGTCGTACTAAGTATCAGAGAGAGGGTATACAAATTGTATTATACACTATTATTTATACATCATACTTAGTATTATCCTATATATAAGTAATGCATGGAAAACTATGATATTAGTAATGCAAAAATTTTTAATACTTGCATAAATATGATTAAAGACCTAATTGCCTCCCTCAAATCCCTAAAAACCTATCTCAAATACTTTCCACATATTTTTAGCAAACAGACTTCTCTCTGTACGCAGGTAAAAGGATTTTCAGTGATTTTGTTCTTTTTGAAAGATCAAATTATGGAGGGTACTTTCGTGAAGACCCAATTTCTTAAAAATTATGAAATACTTTAATATATTAAATTAACTAGTGAATAAACTATCTCAGCATTACTAATACAGTCTATTCAACACTATTTTTATATCGCCCGTCAAACCACCCCTTAAATCTGATCCCAAATGATAGAACTCCTTGAAAGACACCAAATCGGAAGCTATATATTTAACAGTTAAAAATAGAAGAAAGATACTCCTAATAACAATGTTAAGAAATACCGGTAAACAACCTTGCTCGTAATTTAATTTTAATTTTGTTTTTTCTAAAAAAATGGATGGAAGTGAATAGTGTGAAAAGAAGAAATTAAACATTGATAAGTGTAGATAGTGCGATATATAATTGTTACCACAGAGGTTAGACATATTTCGAGTTTTCGGCCTTTTATCAGTTTACTTTCCTTTTGTTTTTTGTGATAAAATTTGACGGTTAGTAGGAATGCAACAATAAATGAAATTTGTCTTTTGTCTGAAGAAGAAGAAGTAGTGGCCTTACTTTGTCTTCTGGTCCGTGAAATGGTGCAAAAACACCTTGTCCTACAAGTTAGTTATGTTCATAACTGGAGGTGTCTAGTGCTCAATACTAGTGCCACTGACGCCATTTTCCCCATTTTGCCATGTGATGTGACTGACAAATTGAAGATGTCAAAGTAATTAGAAACTCGTCATTTCTCAGCTAAAGTAAAAGAAGGAAAATGGGATATGAGATTGTCAGTTAGGCAGGAGTGGATATGACTCGACAACTTCGGGTGGGGGGAGCATTTCCTCTCGAACAGATCATGCAGTAGACTAGAGTAACATTTATTATTGAAATTTTAGTGATCTTTTTATATATGTATAGTAAGTATCTCTAAAGCTCAGTATCAAAATTATTAAGTTCAGTTTAACTCGTAGAGCGTGTTAGTTATATTCGCCTTTGTCCATAATGGTTGTGCATAGCTATCCATAGATTGCATTATACCACCAATGAACGTGATGACATAAAGATTCATTAGTTCTTAATTTAAAGTCTTGAGTTTGAATATTGAGAATGTACAAACTCTTATAAGAAGTACTTTTCTTTTTAATAAACGTACACGACATAATTAGTCAAGTTAGTAAATTTTAGATCCTAAATAATAAAATAAAAGTACTAATGGATACTGCATGAACCACCTGCCATGTTCAAGGGCCTTGCCAATTCTAATATTCCATACTGGATCATTAGGAGCATTAATTCTAAGTTTTTTTTTTGGTTTCCGACTCGGTATTTGGTACTCGTATTGAGACCCGACTAAATTCGAATTCGCACCGAAAAATCTTACATAGAGAGTAAACGCTCCTTAATAAAGACAACTCCATACACCTAGTCTTGTAGATGGAAAAATATATAGGGATTGAGAACCATAGTGCGAATTAAAAGTAAGCATAAGGGTGTAACAGAAAGTTCATCTGTTTCTTCAATTTCTTTTCTTGGAATATTTCAACTTGGTATCGTCCTATTCAACTCTTTCTGAATTTTCCTATTTCGACCTACTTTGATTAATGATTATCTCCGACTTGATTTGTCAATAAGGGGTTACGTGTCACGAAATCAATTGAAAAACTAAAGACATTCACAATACTGACGAGGCAACTAAATTGGAGTCCGGAATCCAATTGTGGTTAAATTGGATAAAGAGAACGAAAAAAAAAAAAAAAGGAATACCGAAATATCTATAACACCATACTATGTGGCGCTATACATTAACGGTAATTGTGCCGTTAATGAATAGCGCCACAAAGTGTGACGTTATATATTTTTTTTTCCTGACAGAGCAGGTATAATACAACTATATTCGGCGCTATACACTAAAAGTAATATAAGGTTGTTCGATTCACTAGTTGAAAGGTAGATATGAAGTGAGTTTTGTTCTGGAGGTACAAGGTTCAAACCCCTATACCAACATTTTTATATTTTCCTATTTCTTTTTTATTTTTGTTTCTTTTCATTATTTGGTTTAAGTGTTTATATATAAATACTTTAATAGAGAAGCTATTTATTATTTCTTTAAAAGATAACCAATACTTTTAATAGTTGTTATTTTGTGTTATACATAAAACAAAATTACTTTTTTTTCTTTTATTTTCAAATTAGAATTATAAGTTTTATTTTCAAATTAGTTAAAATAAAATAGTTAAAATATTTATTTATTATTTGTTCAACTTTCCATCTTCGTCCTTTCACATTTATAAATAGCTTAGCTAAGCAAAAACATGAAGTTTCGTAAAGGACCCATAAAGCCAATTGAAACTCTTCGTTATTTTTTTTCATGATAATTGCAGTTTATTTTTATGAGATTTTTTTAGTCTGTTGCAAAACGGATTGATACCTTCATATTTAAAAATTAGTGTAACCTTAAATTTCTCAAGTTACTCTTCAAATAATTAATTTATTTTATAGCCTCAAAATATTACGGTATATTTAAGATTACAAACTTTACAAAATCAAAGTTTTAAATTTTGAGGTGTGACCAAACACCTTTTAGGTACTTCTTGAATAGTTACGCTACCAATTTTTACAATTAACTATAAATTACTCATATTTTTATTGTCCAGATATTTAAATCAACTTCTACTACAGATAAAATAGCAAATACTTTTGAGATATTTTAATTTCTAAATCTTGTACTGATTAATAACTACATAATCAGATTCTTTTTAAATAGTTTAGCTTTTGAATCTTGTA
>ML509154.1:421485-464811 GCA_005239535.1 Nicotiana rustica | reverse complement strand
ATCTATCAGAACCCCCACGGGTGTTGGCTTGTGTAGCCTCCAGGTCTTCTCTTTATGATCAGATTAGAGCACGCCAATATGATGATCCATAGTTGCTCGTTCTTAAGGACAGTGTCCATCACGGTGATTCCAAGGATGTAGTTATTGGTGATGATTGGGTCATAAGGATACAGGGCTGAAATTGCGTGCCCAATGTGGATGGACTTCGAGATTTGATTCTAGCTGAGGCCCGTAGTTTGCGGTATTCCATCCATCCGGGTGCTACAAAGATGTATTAGGATCTGAGGCAGCATTATTGGGGGAGGCGGATGAAAGGGGATATTGTGGAGTTCGTGGCTCGGTGTCTCAACTGTTAGTAGGTGAAGAATGAGCACAAGAGACCAGGTGGGTTGCTTTAGAGATTAGATATTCCAGAGTAGAAGTGGGAGTGGATCACCATGGACTTCGTAGTTGGGCACCCACGGACTTCGAGGAGGTTTGATGCTATATGGGTTATTGTGGATTGGCAGACCAAGTCCGCGCAGTTCGTTCCTGTTAGTACTACTTCGGAGCGGTTAGCTGAGATTTATCTAAAAAAGATTGTCCATTTACATAGGGTTCCAATTTCTATCATTTCTGACAAAGGTACTCAGTTTTAGAGAGCCGTACAGAGAGAGTTAGGTACTCAGGTCGAGTTGAGCACAACATTTCATCCTCAGACCGACGGGCAGTCAGACAATACTATTAAGATTTTGGAGGATATGTTGCGTGCATGCTTCATTGATTTTGGGGGTTCATGGGACAAGTTTCTGCCACTCGCAGAGTTTGCATATAATAATAGTTATCAGTCCAGTATCCAGATGGCTCCGTATGAGGATTTATATGGTGGGAGGTGCAGATCTCTAGTTGTTTGGTTTGAGCCGAGCGAGGCTAGGATATTGGGCACAAACATGGCTCAGGATGCATTGGGTAAGGCGAAGTTGATTCAGGAGCGGCTTCGCACGACACAACTTAGGCATAAGAGTTATGCGGATCGGAAGGTCCGAGATGTGTCTTTCATGGTTGTGGAGAAGGTATTGCTGAAGGTGTCACCCATAAAGGATGTTATGAGGTTCGGGAAGAGGGGAAAACTGTGTCCCGAGTTCATTGGGCCATTTAAGGTGCTTCAAAGGATTGGGGAGGTGTCTTATAGACTTGCCTTGCATCCTAGCTTATCGAGTATTCATCCGGTGTTCCATGTTTCGATGCTCCGAAAGTATGTTGGTGACCCGACTCATGTTTTAGACTTCAGCACGGTTCAACTCGAGGGTGATATGTCATATGAGGTAGAGCCAGTGGCTATTTTGGGTCGTCGGGTCAGGAAACCGAGGTCTAAGGGTACAGCCTCAGTGAAGGTTCAGTGGAGAGGGCAGTTGGTGGAATATGCCACCTTGGAGACTGAGCGCGAGATGCAGAGCAGATATCCTCACTTATTCGAGACTCTAGGTATGTTTCTAGGCCCATTCGAGGATGAACGTTTGTTAGGGGGAGGATGTAACGACCTGGCCGGTCTTTATGTGAGATTAGCCATGTTTCCCCCATTTCTTCTTTATAATATAATGCTTAGCTTTTTTATGTTGTATTGGGTCGGTTGGTTCGGGTTTCGGAGTGGTTGTGGTTAGAACAGAGACACTTAGTCTCTTAAACTAGCTTAATACTTCAAAAAGTCAACTGGGAGTTGACTTATCAAAAACGAACCCGAAATGTGGATTTTATGACTCGGATAGCTTCATTAGGTGATTTGGGACTTAGGAGTGTGTTCGGAATGAAGTTTTGATGTCCGGTATAGAATTACGCTTGGATTGGCGAAAGTTAGTTTTTGGCGATTTTCGGTCGGCGGTGGAAATAGGCTATCCGGGTCGGAATGGAATTACGGAAGTTGGAACAGGTTCATAATTTCCTTTTGGATATGTATGCAAATTTTCAGGTCAATCAGATGTGTTTTGGTTGGTTTCAACATCATTTGCAAAATTTAGAAGTTTTAAAATTCATAGGCTTGAATTTGATGTGTTTTTGGTGTTTTTGCGTTGTTTTGGTGTCTCGAAGGCTTGACTAAGTTCGAATGAGGTTATGGGATGTGTTGGTATGTTTGGTTGGGGCCCCGAGGGGCTGGGGATTGATTTCGGATAGTTAGCGGAGGTTTGGACTTAGGAATTTGCAGCAAAATAGCTGCTGGTGTGAATTTACTGGTGTGGCTGCACCTGCGGATGGGGAGCCGCATGTGCGAGGGCCGTAGGTGCGAAAAGAGGCTAGGCTGGAGGAATCCGCAGGTACGAGGCATGGGTCGCACCTGTGAAGCCGCAGGTGCGGAAAAGGACTCGCATGGGCGAAGTTTGGACTATTAGAGGGATTTCGCAGGTGCGGGTCCGTAGGTCCGGAAAATTCTCCGTAGGTGAGGATTAACTGGACAGAAAAAATAAATAGGTGCCTCCGCGAAGTTTTTGTCATTTCTTCCATTGTTGCATACGGGTTGAACTGGTTTGAGAGAAAATTTAAGGAGGAATTCGAAGGTCTTCAGTGGAGGTAAGTTTCCCGGATTAAAAACTCTTTTCTATGTAATTTTGTGACGGATTAGGCTTGAAATATGAGGAATTTAAAGTAGAAAACTTGGGGAAAATGGGAGGAAGTTTGGAAAATTCTTTTGGTTATTTGAGCGGGAAATTATGGTCGGATTGTGGTGTTCTTGGTATGTGTAGAATCGTGGGAGTATGTGGATTATAGTGATGTTAATTTTATAGAATTTCGAGACGTGGGACCGGTGCTCGGTTTAGGCCGAGTTTCGAGAATTTATATAAATTGATAGCTTTGCTTGAGTTTTGTTACTTTAGAGTATATTGATGACGTCAATATGGTTTTGTTAGATTCGTAGCAATCAGGAGCTGATTTTAGGGGCAAGAGCATCGCATATTAGTATTGTGGCCCGGTAGAGGTAAGTAATGGTTATAAATCTTGTCCTGAGGGTATGAAACCCCACACTCAATATTTCCCACTGTTTTTAGAATGGCGCAGATGTCGGATGACGAGTATGTGGCGTACATTAATTTTTGGATTGGACTTGGTCCTCTCCGCGACAACTATTGAGTTGCGTATTTTACTCTAAATCATATGTTAAATTGTGTTCTAAAACTATTGATATATTTGGGCTATAAGCCATGTTTGGGGCCCCGTGCCGACTTGTTTGGACCCCTTGGGGGATGTTTACTGCTATTTCCTCATTGTTGATTTATGATTTACACTCAGTTATGTTATATTCAACTGATTTAGAAACTTAGCCTTATTTACACTGTTTTAAGATATAAAATGATACTTTTGGGTCGAGTACCCCGTTTTACTGATTTACCCGAGGGGCTTTTGATAGTTCCTGACTAAGTTAGGCCGAGGGCCTGATTGTGAAGATATGATACGCCACGGGGTAGCTTGATATTAGCGCTTGGGCTGAAGGAGCCCCTACGGAGTCTGTACACACCCCTAGTGAGCGTAGGTACCTACTGAGTGCGACTGTCCAGTGCCGAGTGACGAGTGATTGGGAGGCATGAGTGACAGTGAGGTTGCCCGAGGGGATGATACTGAGTGGCTGTGAGGTTCTAAGTGATGTTCTGCCCGAGGGGCGATTTCTGATTCATGTTCTGCACGAGGGGCTATTTATGACTTATTTCATTTTTCACTAAATTCTTAAGGTATTTTCATTTCTGAAATTGTTGGAAAACACACTTTTCAAAGGATTTTACTGAAGTTGGATTTTAAGGCATGTTAATTTCATACATATATATGTATATATTGTTGAAAACAAAGGATGTGCATATTCTGAACTGATAAATTGATTTTTATGTGTTTCTTGCCGCTTAGACTTGATTTATTTTCATTACTACAGTGTTGGCCTAGTCACATTACTCCCTGCACCCCTGTGTGCAGATACAAGTGCTGATACCGAGCGTTAGCCATCTATTCCATGCGGAGCTGGAGTTCGAGACATAGAGGTAGTTGTTCAGCGTCCGCAACATCTCTGTTTTCCCTTCTTATGTTGTACATAGTTATTCGTTCGGAGGTTTTGTATTACAATAGTAGATTTTTTTGGTATATTCCTAAGATGCTCATGACATGTTTACTCCGGATTTTGGGGATGGTTTAGGCTGTTTAACTATTATTTTGCCAAATGGATTCAGTAATTCTATATACTTTTATGAAATGTTGAAAATGGTTGGGATTTTGGAAAGAAACTGTATTATGTGATTATTGGCTAGCCTAATTCCATGATAGGCGCCATCACGGCCGGCTTAGGATTTGGGGTCGTGACACCTTCAAGTATATTTGAGCATTTGATTTCAGTGTGTGTATTCAACTGAATCTTTTGTTCTTGTTGTGAGGGCACATGGTTTCACGAGGAATAATTAACATTATAGACTTCTTTAGAATGTTGGGTGTTCAAGCCATGCGTACATTGTGACTTTTGAGTCGGTTTTTTAGGCTATGATTGTTATGAGCATGTGTAGTTGTTGTGAATGTTTTGAAGTATGTCATAATAAAAGGGAAATGTATGAGATTGCATATGCTATAGTTTAATTGTTTCTATCAACCGTAGTCATTGGTATAATGTGCTTCAAATGTGTTAAATATGTTAAGTGCTCAAAGATAGTGTAAAGTGTTAGTTGACTCGAGGAGAAGCAACGTTTAAGTGTGGGGTAGTGATGGTTGGCCATAATTATATATTTGTAGTGCATTACTTACCTTACATTTAGTGCCTTCATGCTAAACTATACTATGTTTTTGCTTAATTGAGTTTATTTTATGTGTAGATACGTCGAATATGAATTTGGTAGCAAAGTAGATATTTTATGTGTATTTTATATACTATATGAGTGGTTCATTATTATTTATTTATTGGACAAGGATTTAAGTTTAGTATCATGAAAGAAGACAAAAGAAACACAATTGAAATTGAAAAAGAAAGGAAAAGAACGAGAAAATGAGGTAAAACTTTGGCTTCAACTGAAACAAAGTTCTAGCGAAGAGGGATTTTCCTCGCGTAAGAGGTTGCTCCGTAAGATTTATATCAAGATGGAGCGCGCGGGAAAGCTCGTGAGGCGAGGTCTATAGCGACGCGTGTTACGGGTTTTAAAGTTATTTTATCTCCTTTTTGGGGTTTGACTTGCTTATTTCGTCTAGGCTTTGTCCCTACATATATAAATAGTCATTAAGCACAATTTTATAGAGGAAGAAATCAGGGTTTTGACCAAAGTAGGCAAGAATAAACTAGGAGCAAGGCGAGGAATTCTTCTACGAGATTTTCACTTGCGTCTTCCTATTTCTATTATTGGTTATGAATTCTAGTATTGTAGTTTTGCATGCTATTATGAATAGCTAATTTGTTATCTAGAATTTTGGTAGAACGTTTTGTAGGATAAATTCTTATTATGTTTTTATATAATTGAGTCGTTGGATTTCTCTACTTGTTCAACTACGTGTTTATTGTTGACTGAATGGCCATCAATTGACTATGCCTACTTAGTATGCACTGCTTGGAAAAGGGTACATATTTAGGTAGTTGTTGAACAACAACTCACGAGGTATGTGAGGAATCAATACGAAGAGTTTAAAGGTGGGATTGGGAATAACAAAACCTTGGTGCGATCTTAGTGAGCGGTGAATTAGTCCCAGTTAGTGTAGTTCAGAAGAATATGTCTAGTAAATTATGGCAGCTTTTAGGAGAGAATACTTAGGCAAAATTATAGAAAACGTAGCGGGAGAGATTCTGAGAATTTGGGAAATCACAACTCTAGACCTCCTTAGGCTTGTCTCCAATTCCATCCTTGTTTGATTGATAAAATCATGTGTTTGATGTTGTTTACATTTATTTTATAGGTTCTATGTGATCTAGAAGTGATCATGAAGAATCCAATTGAAATCGAGTCAAAGAGAAGTTGAAAAGAAGAAAATCTTGAAAATGGGCTCAGGTGTCGGAATTGAGACATATTTGAGGGAAATGCGAAGATAGCAGAATTGGCAATTGCGATTAACCAATCGCAGTTGCGAAGTAAACCCAGTCAAACAAGGTTCGCAAATGCAAAAAAGGTCTTCGTAAATGCGAAGTCAAACCAGACACTCAAACTTCGCAAATGCAAAGTTTTTATCGCAAATGCGGAGGGTCAACAGGAGAGCCAGTGTGCGCAAATGCGAACATTGCTTCACAAATGTGAAAATCGCGCTTCAATTTTGGGTTCTTCTGTAATTTCATATTTTTTGGCCCTAAGCCATTTAACACCCGAACTAGCTCATTTTTAAACTATTTTTGGCGTATCTTTGGCTTATTTTTTCAGTTCCTATACTAGAGAAGACAAGTTTTTGAAGCTAGGGTTCTTGCACACACACTTTGGTCTTGAAGATTAGAATTTTTTGGTTGATAAGTTCTTACTCATTTATGATCATTTCTTAATTTTCTTCCTTTGTATTGAATAGTTAAGTGCATAGTGTTTTTCCAACACTTGAATCTTGTTTATGGAAATATTCATATTTAAAGTGTATATTAAATCTCTTTTTGTGCTTATGTATTGAACGATTTTTAGTTATATTGAAGTGAGTTATTGTTTCTTTAATTATTCATATTCTTTCATTTTTCCAAAGGGATTAGTTAACCCTATGACTCACCCATTAACTTCGAATTAATTTTTTAAAAGATAATTTGGGGTTGGTAATGATTAAGTAAAAAGAACTTGAGGCTTTAACCTCACTTTATCAATTCTACCTAGGGATAGGATTGAACTACTTGTATCCATATTTGGGTGTGCCTAGTTTTTTAATTGTTTTAATAATTCCAGGATGTTTTATTAGTCTTCAGAAGAAGCTAATATAGAATTGTGACCCTGGTTAATTAACATAAACTCGTTCATATTTTTAAAAATTTGAAATACATTGGATCGTTACTTGAGTGCAATTCCCGGTGCATCCACACTTGTAGCCATTGATTATTTTATTTTATTTCTAGGTTAGTTTACAATTTTGCATTTAGCTATAATATTCTCACAATCACATTTTTTAAGTGTTTGGCTTCGCATAATAAGTGATAATTCTCTTACACGCCTAATCTCCTACATATTGTTCTCCGTGGGATTCGACCCCGACTCATATTTGGGTAAATTAATTGCATGCGGCTGTGTCTATTTACTTTTTAGTAGTGGATTTGAACATCATCAAAATTGGCGTCGTTGCCGGGGAACAATTTGGTGTATTTAGGTTGTTTGATAAGTAAGCGTAAGAGATTTATTTTGTCTAAACTTGTAATTATTTTCTTATATTTTTTTATCTTCTTGATTATTTTCTTTGTTTTAAAATAGAAATGGCATCATATAATGAAAATTGGTCGAATGGTAGTTGTTCATACTTTTATGACCCTTATCCTTATTGTGGAGGACAACACTCATGGAAAAATTGTTTAAATTATTCCAGGGGCGAATTGTGCGCACAATATCAAACCCATGAGTGGAGTATTTGCTATTACCGTTGTTGTCAAAATGGCCATTGGGATTACTTAACTTACTTGTCCTTCCCTTCCCCAATCCCCCGCTATGATGGTTCTACTTTTTTTGATGAAAATTGTAGGGATATGGAAGTGGAAGAAATTGAGCATGGTCAAAATGGAGAGTTCAAGCTCATGATAGAATGCTTACTTGAAGGGGGAAACAAAGAGAAAGTGCCTTGGAGGAGCTTTTGGAAAATAGACTCCAAAATGATTTGGCGCTTGAAAGGTTGTAGTTACAAATGGGAGAAATGCTTGAAGCTTTAGAGGTTCCAAAAGCCTCGGAAGTGAATGATAGCCAAGAACCTCCCTGTAACGACCCGGCCGGTCGTTTTGTGAGATTAGCCCCATTTCCCCCATTTCGGCTTTATCATATGTTGCTTAGCCTATTTATGTTGTGTTGGGTCGGTTTTTTCGGGTTCAGAGTGGTCGTAGTGAGAATTGGGACACTTAGACTCTTAAAGTAGCCTCATAGTTGAAAAGTCAAACTGATAGTTGACTTATTGGTAAACGACCTCCGAATGCAGATTTTATGGCTCAGATAGATTCTTTAGGCGATTTGGGACTTAGGAGTGTGTTTGGAATGAAGTTTTGATATCCGGTGTAGAATTAGGCTTGAATTGGCGAAAGTTAGTTTTTGGTGATTTCCGGTCGGCATTGGAAAATAGGCTATTGGGGTCGAAATGGAATTATGACAGTTGGAAAAGGTTCATAATGTCATTTTGGATATGTGTGCAAAATTCAGGTCAATCAGATGTGTTTTGGTTGGTTTCAGCATCATTGGCGAAATTTAGAAGTTTCAAAGTTCATAGGGTTGAATTAGATGAAATTTTTGTGTTTTCGTGTTGTTTTTGGTGTTTCGAAGGCTCGACTATGTTTGAATGATGTTATGGGGTGTGTTGATATGATTGGTTGGGGTACCAGGGGCCTTGGGTGTATTTTAGATGGTCAAACGGCACTTTTTGGTCTTAAGAAGTCTGTTGTTTTCTGGTGTTTTAGCAGCAGTGATTTCTTCATTGCGATCGCGTAGAGTAAAAGAGTGGGGCAAGCATTTTTGTTCTATGCGATCGCGTGGTTAGGATTGCGATCGCATATGTTGGTCAGGTAAAATAGTGTGGGTGCGATTGCGTAGAGGTTCTGAGGCGCGTGTGTGGGGTGGAGTGTTGTTCTATGTTATCGCATGTATTGTGCGATCGAATTAGGTTTGCTGGTCTCTGCATTTGGATCACGTGGCTAGAGTCGCTATTGCACTGAAGGGATTTTAAGTGCTGGGCAGAATGTTTTAAAGCCCATTATTGCGAAATTTCTCATCATTTTCCTCTATTGTCAAGCGGGTTGAGAGCTAATAGAGAGGGTTTGAAGAATAAATCAAAGGGGCTCTCTTGGAGGTAAGGTTTCCAACTTCATAGCTCGTTTCTATATCGTTTTGTAAGTAAATTGTTGAAATTAAACCAAAATTTGGGGAAGAAGGGTGCATGGAATTTGAAATTTTCTTTTAAGGATTTGAGCGGGCAATTGTGGTCCGATTTAAGTGTTCTTGGAATGTATAGAATCGTGGGAGGACGAGGATTTTAGTGATGTAAATTTTATCGAATTTCGAGACAGGTTCCCGGGGCTCGGGTTTGGCCAAATTTTGAGAATTGTGTTAAAATTTGTATCTTTCGTTTGGTTTTGTTCTATTAGCGTATATTGATGATGCTTATATGGTTTTGGTTAGATTCAGACATTTGGGAGCCAATTCGAAGGGCAAGTGCATGGCGGAGTAGCTTTTGGTCTGTGTTGAGGTAAGTAACGATTGTAACTCTAAACATGAGGGTATGACACCCCGTTATTTGTTATTGTGTTGATAAATGAGGTGACACACATGCTAGGTGACGAGTGTGGGGGCGTGCACTGATAGGGATTGTGTCCTGGTTCACCCCGTAGCGATTATTAAGCCTCGTATTCGATTTTAAACCTTATGATATCCTGTACTTTTAGAAGTTTATACTTGTTTATGGGGGGTGAGGCATGATTGGGGCCTTGTGCCGACCTGTTTAGACCCTCAGGGGTACTTTTACACTATTCTACTAATATCCTGTTAGTAAAATGTGAACTCAGTAATTGTTTCCTACTTGTTTTTATTTTCACTATTATCACACTACTTTGAAAACTCTTAAACGTATTTGGGGCTGAGTGTCGTGAGTTGAGATAAATTTCCCATGTGTCTTATGAGGGTGACTGAGTCAGGCCGAGAGCCGAGTATGTGATGATAGTTATGGGACGGGCTGCAGTCGCAACAATATGTATGTTATATATTATATGTGGGTCGGGCTGCACGTCGCAGCAATATATATTATATATATACAGATCGGGTTGCACACCGCATCGATATATGTTATATATGGATCGGGCTGCACGCCGCAGCAGGTATAGTGCTTGGGCTGAAGGAGCCCCTCCAGGAGTCTGTACACCCCTAGTGAGCGCAGTAGACTATTATAATTATCGGGCTGCACGCCGCAGTATAAATATATGTTATATATATGGATCGGGCTGCTCACTACAACATTATAAATCTACATATATATAAATGTAGTGGAACGGGCTGCCCGCCACAGCAGTTGCGTGTGTTCATGGTACTTACTAAGTACGAGTGTTAAGTGAGAGGATGAGATATTGATAGTGGAGTCACGAGTGACTGAGAGGCTTGACCAAGAGGCTTTATTGTGAGTGATATTGTGCCCGGGAGGCTTCGATGTGAGTGATATTGCGCCCTAGGGGATTATATTTTATGAAAATGCTATTTTCCACTTTTCTTTACACTGAGACTATGATAATAAATGTTGGTTAATGTTTTCCTACGATATCTTTAAATGGAAACAGGAGTTTTATGAAATACACAAAATTGTAGATTTCTGACTTGATTTCTTCATTTCCACTTTTATTCATTATATGGATTTACATGATTTAAATGCTCGTCACTACACTCAAGTTTTTAGTTACATTGATTACTTACTGAGTTGGTGTACTCGCGTTACTCCCTGCACCTCTGAGTGCCGATCCAGGTACCAGACCATCTCGCTAGTTGATTTCCGGACAATCTTCGAGTTGTTCGAGGATTGAGGTAGCTCCTCAGCGTCCCTAGCTCACCTCCTTTCCTCCCCTCAGATCATAGTTTCTTTTGGTCTTTTGTAACTCAGAATTTTGTTGTAGCGAGTAACTGTTGTACATTGTATTTTTTGTCTTAGATGCCCATGACAATTGACTCCAGGTTTTGGGGAAGTGTGTATTTGTTTTATCTGTTTCTGATATTTTTTTAATTCTGCTAAATTTTGGGTAAATTATGGGATACATTGATAATCTGAAATGGTTGGCTAGCCTAGTTCCATGATAGGCGCCATCACGGACGGCTTAGGATTGGGGTCGTGACAAGTTCGTATCTGAGCGTAGGTTACATAAGACTCAACGGTCATGAGCAGGTTTAGTAGAGTCTTACAGATCAGTACGGAGACGTATGTACTTATCTTCGAGAGGTTACAAAACCCTTAGGAAAAATCTCATTTTTCTTGAATTCTGTCGTGCCATTTGATTGGATCTGGAAATCTAAACTTCTGTTGTTTCATTCTCTCACAGATGGTGAGTACTCGCGCCACCGATCATGGCGATCAGCCACCAGCTAGACCAGCGAAGGGTCGAGGCTGTGGTAGAGGTAGAGGGCCAGCCCGTGCAGTAGCTAGGGCGGTGTCAATTGATCCCCCCTACTGTTCAGGGTCAGATTCCCGCCGCAGATGCTCCAACGAGGCAGGCTCAGGCACCGGCAGTGCCTATTATTATTCTAGGTCTTCAGGAGACCTTGGCCGAGATCTTGACGGTGTGTACCACCCTTGCTCAGGCAGTTGCCGCTACTTCTCAGGTGGGGGGAGGCACTCAGACATCAATTGCCCGGACATCTAAGCAGGCTACTCTCGGCCAACATACACCGGGGGCGGTTCACGCCTAGCCTATTGCTCCAGTTCAGGACTTCGTAGTCCCAGCTATGGCAGATTATGAGCAGTGTAGGCTGGAGAGGTTTAGTATACTACAACCTCCAACATTCAGTGGTGCTGATGGCGAGGATGCCCAGGGTTTTCTAGATAAATTCCAGAGGATGCTGCGTACTGCAGGGATTTTGGAGACCAGTGGTGTCTCATTTGCTACTTTTCAGTTCTCTGGTGCTGTTTTCACTTGTTGGGAGTCTTTTGAGAGGCGTAGGCCTGTTTGTTCAACACCCTTTACCCGGCATCAACTCTCCACTATCTTTTTTGAGAAGTATGTACCCAAGTCTCACAGGGAGAAGCAATGTAGGCTTTTTGAGCAGTTGCGTGAAGGAGAGCTATCAATGATGCAGTATGAGATGCGGTTTTCGGAGTTGGCTCGTCATCCCACCGAGTTGGTCCCTACTAATAGGGAGAGGATTAGGAGGTTTATAGATGGCCTTACTTATCAGCTCCGCCTTTTCATGATCCGGGAGAGAGTATCACATGCTACATTCGAGCAGGTTGTTGATATTGCTTTAGATATTGAGTCGGTTTTCCGCCAGGAGCGGGTAGAGAGGGAGGCCAAGAGGAGTCGTGGATCGGGTGGTTCTAGTGGTGCTCCTTCTAGGGGGTAGTTTCAGCATGGCAGTGGCCATTCATTCAGGCCTCCGGTCCGGCCGCCCAGCCCATAGTGGTGCACCTTCAGGGCATGGTCCCTGCAGTTTTCACCCAGGTCACTCTTTATTCGGTGCCCTTCCAGCGTAGAGTGCAGCTCGAGCACCATCTGTTTAGGGTTCTTCTATGCATGGTTTTCCTAGTGGCCAATCTGGTGTCAGGGTTTTATTTCAATCTCAGTCTCCAGCTCTATGGAGTTGTTATGATTGTGGAGAGTTCGGGAATATGAGGAGGCAGTGTCTTCATCTTCTTGGAGGCCCATCTCAGCTGAGGATCCAGCCTTTGACTTCACCTTAAGTTACTTCACCACCCACCCAGGTAGCGAGAGGTGGTAGCCAGTCAGCTATAGGCCACCCTAGAGGGGGAGGTGGAGCAGGTGGAGGTCAGGCCCGTATGTATGCATTTCCAGCCAGGCCTGATGCTATGGACTCCGATGTAGTGACCGCAGGTATTGTCTTTGTCTGTTTCCGAGATGCTTTGGCTTTATTTGACCCTGGTTCTACGTATTCCTATGTTTCTTCATATTTTACCCATTTTCAGGATTTGCCCCGTGAATCTTTAGTTATATCTTTTCATGTGTCCACTCCGGTTGGCGATACTGTTGTTGTGGACCATGTGTATCAGTCGTGTGTAATATCTATTGGGGGTTTGGAGACCTGAGTGGACCTACTGTTACTCAGCATGGTCAATTTTGATGTGATATTGGGCATGGACTAGTTATCTCCGTGTCATGTCGTTCTGGATTGTCACGCTAAGACCGTGACCTTAGCTATGCCCGGATGTCCAAGGGTTGAGTGGAGAGGTTCTTCTGATTATGTGCCTAGCAGGGTGATTTCCTACCTGAAGGCTCAGCGTATGGTTGAGAAGGGTCTTTATCGTATCTGGATTTTGTGAGGGATGTCAGTGGTGAGACTCTCCCTATTGATTCGGTTCCTGTGGTCCGTGACTTTCCGGACGTGTTTCCTGTAGACCTGCCAGGCATGCCACCTGATAGGGACGTTGATTTTGGTATTGACCTGCTGCCAGGAACCCAGCCTATTTGTATTCCACCTTACCCTATGGCACGGAGCTAAATGAGTTAAAGGAGCAGCTTTAGGAACTCCTAGATAAGGGGTTCATTCGGCGTAGTGTGTCACCTTGGGGTGCACCGGTGTTGTTCGTGAAGATGAAGGATGGTATTATGCGTATGTGTATTGACTATCGACAACTGAACAGAGTTACGGTGAAGAACCGGTATCCCTTGCCTCGTATAGATGAGTTGTTTGATCAGTTTCAGGGTGCCGGAGTATTTTCTAAAATTGACTTGCGTTGCGGCTATCATCAGTTGAAGATTGGGGGACCTGATATACCGAAGACTGCTTTCAGAACTAGATATGGTGATTATGAATTTCTGGTTATGCCATTCGGACTGACCAATGCCCCAGTAGCCTTTATCTGGATTCTTTCATCATCGTGCTCATTGACGATATGTTGGTGTATTCCCAATCTTGGGAGGATCATGAGCAGCATTTGAGAGTTGTGCTTCAGACCTTGAGAGAGAAGAGATTATATGCAAAATTTTCAAAGTGTGAGTTCTGGCTTGACTCGGTATCATTCTTGGGGCACGTGGTGTCCAGTGAGGGTATTCAAGTTGATCCGAAGAAGGTAGAAGCGGTGCAGAGTTTTCCTAAACTGCCATCAGCTACTGAGATTCGCAGTTTCCTTGGTTTGAAAGGGTACTATCGCCGTTTCGTCAAGGGATTTTCATCTATTGCAGCACAATTGACCAGACTGACCCAGAAGGGTGCTCATTTCAGATGGACTGAGGAGTGTGAGAGGAGCTTTCAGAAGCTCAAGTCAACTTTGACTACAGCTCCGGTATTGATTTTGCCTACGGGTTCAGGTTCTTATACAATTTAATGTGATGCCTCAAGAGTTGGCCTTGGAGTAGTTTTGATGCAGGACGGTGGGGGGTGATTGACTACGCATCCAGACAGTTGAAGGTGCACGGGAAGAATTATCCAGTGCACGATTTTGAGCTAGCAGCTATCATTCACGCCTTTAAGATTTGGCGTCATTTTTTGTATGGAGTGCATTATGAGATTTTCACTGATCACCGTAGTCTGCAGCATCTGCTTAAGCGGAAGGATATGAATTTGCGTCAGAGGAGGTGGTTGGAGCTTCTCAAGGATTATGACCTCACTGTCTTATATCATTTGGGGAAGGCCAATGTAGTGGCCGATGCCCTGAGTCGCAGAGCGGAGAGTTTGGCGAGTTTAGCCTACCTTCCAGTAGCAGATCGACCTTTAGCACTTGATATTCAGTATTTGGTAGGTCCGTTTTTGATTTAGATCTATCAGATCCTCTGCGGGTATTGGCTTGTGTAGCCTCCAGGTCTTCTATTTATGATCAGATCAGAGCACGCTAGTATGATGATCCACACTTGTTTGTTCTTAAGGACAGTGTCCGTCGCGGTGATGCTGGGGATTTGGTTATTGGTGATGATGGGTTCATGAGGATGCATGGTTTGATTTCCGTGCCCAATGTGGATGGGCTTCGAGATTTGATTCTAGCTGAGGCCCATAGTTCGTGGTATTCCACTTATCCTGGTGCCACGAAGATGTATCAGTATCTGAGACATCATTATTGGTGGAGGCGGATGAAGAGAGATATTGTTGATTTTGTGGCTTGGTGTCTCAACTAACAGTAGGTCAAGTGTGAGAACCAGAGGCCAGGTGGACTGTTTTAGAGATTTAGTATTCAGGAGTAGAAGTGGGAGCGGATCACCATGGACTTTGTAGTTGTACTCCCACGGACTTCGAGGAGGTTTGATGCTATATGGGTTATTTTGGATCGGCTGACCAAGTTCGTACACTTCATTCCTAATTGTACTACTTATTCTTCGGAGCGGTTAGCTGAGATTTATATAAGGGAGATTTTCTGATTGCATGGGGTTCCAGTTTCTATCATTTCTGACAGAGGTACTCAATTCACATTTCAGTTCTGGAGAGCCATGCAGAGATAGTTGGGTACTCAGGTCTAGTTGAGAACGACATTTCATCCTCAGATTGATGGGCAGTCGGAGCGTACGCTTAAGATTTTGGAGGATATGTTGCGTGCATGTGTCATTGATTTTGGGGGTTCATGGGACCAGTTTCTGCAACTCGCCGAGTTTGCATATAATAATAGTTATCAGTCGAGTATCCAGATGGCTCCGTATGAGGCTTTATATGGTTGGAGGTGTAGATTTTTGGTTGGTTGGTTTGAGCCGGACGAGGCTAGGCTATTCGTCACAAACTTGGTTCAAGATGCATTAGGGTAAGGCGATGTTGATTCAAGAGAGGCTTTGCATTATGTAGTCCAGGGAGAACATTTACGCGGACCGGAAGGTCCGAGATGTACCTTTCATGGTTAGGGATAAGGTGTCACCCATGAAGGGTGTATGACATTCTGGAAGAGGGGAAAGCTGAGTTCCAAGTTGATTGGGACTTTCGATTATTCATTCGGTGTTCCATGTTTCGATGAGGTAGAGGCAGTGGTTATTTTGGGTCGTCAGGTCAGAAAGCCGAGGTCTAAGACAGCAGGTAGAGGATGCCACCTGGGAGACCGAACGGGAGATGCGGAATAGATATCCTCACTTATTTGGGACTCCAGGTATGCTTCTAGACCCGTTTGAGGATGAACGTTTGTTTAAGAGGAGGAGGATGTGACAAACCGGCCAGTAGTTCCGTGAGATTAGCCCCATTTCCCTCATTTCTGCTTTATCATAAGTTTCTTAGCCTATTTATGTTGTGTTGGTTCGGTTGGTTCGGGTTTGGACTGCTCGCAGTGAGAATTGAGACGCTTAGTCTCTTAAAGTAGCCTTAGTTAAAAAGTCAAATTGAGAGTTGACTTATTGGTAAAAGACCTCGGAATGCGGATTTTATTGCTTGGATAGCTTCGTTAGGTGATTTGGGACTTAGGAGTTTGTTCGGAATGAAGTTCTGATGTCCGGTGTATAATAAGGCTTGAATTGGCGAAAGTTAGTTTTAAGCGATTTCCGGCCGGCAGTGGAAAATTAGGCTATAGGGGTCGAAATGGAATTCCGACAGATGAAGCAGGTTACTAATGTCATTTTGGATATGTGTGCAAAATTTCAGGTCAATCGGATGTGTGTTGGTTGGTTTCGGCATCATTGGCAAAATTTAGATGTTTCAAAGTTCATATGCTTGAATTTTATTACATTTTGGTGTTTTCATGTTTTTTTGGTGTTTCAAAGGCTCGACTATGTTTGAATGATGTTATGGGGTGTGTTTGTAGGATTTATTGGGGTCCGGGGGGCCTCGGGTGTATTTCGGATGCTCACCCTTTCATAATTATTCATATGGTCACTTCGAGGCCTTATTCTACACTAACTCGTAATGATTTTAAGTACTTTCTCGCGATTGTTGACAATTTTCTAGGGCTATAAGGGCTTGTCTCATGGGTTCCAAAAGTAATGATTTTCCTTAAAGTTCAAGATTAAATGGGTCAGATTTGATGACGTTATGTGGCTCTCGGCTCACTCGGCTCCTAGGAGTATTGAGAACGTCATTGTCATGTATGGAAATTTTGCTACCTCTAGCATTCCACTGACTTAGGAAGGGTTATATTGTTCGAATTATGATAATATCATAAGTAGATGACTTCATTTCCATCCTCATGCTCCTGTGGCATAAATTCCTTGTGTCGCTTATTATTAGGAGTGAAATCAAATTCCACGTATTTCATTTGCAGCCTCAATCACACATATGTTGCAAGAGTATTACCATTTGAGCTCAACTACTTACCTTACACTCAGGGGCACAACCAACGTATCCTACTTGATCACTTCTTTAAAATCTCAAGTTCACATACATGGTATCCACCTTATCTAAGAATATTAGTTACCACTATGCTTCACTTATTTGATAATTGATGTAGTCACCTGGATTAAACCATGTAGGCATCATTAATAGAAATCCTCGTGTCTCTTAGAATATAACCTCATGAAATACTCTGCTCAGCACATTAATGGATTCCTAAATAATTCCATCCCAATTGAAGATTCAAACGTGTCAAAGTCACCCTGTGATCTCATAAAATCAGTAGTTAATTTTATGGACATCTTAGATTAATTGTGAAGGTCACCACGGGATTTGTTTGGGTGTTCGCATAGAGATTTAGAATTCAGGAGGGTGAACCGGTTATTCTCGAAAACTTCCCATGTAGATGTTATGTGAATTTATAATGAAGAGTACATAAGCACATTTTCCATTAGGTCACACTAGGAGTATGATGTTTTCTCATAGTTGTTCCTCGTGTATTTGTGTTTTTGCATGTCTATGCCTAAAAAGGTAGTTGGAGATCCTTTGTGTATCATCCTGGTGTAAATTATCGAAGTTGAAGTTAATGGATAGTTAGCTTATGCGAGGTATCTAGCTATCATCTTTGATAGATAAGTTTAGGGGTTGGGATTGCTTATGTAATGTGTTATGGAAAAGCTTGTAAGTCGAGGGCGCCACCTTGAAGGCCGAAAGTGTTGTGGAAGGAAAATATTTTTGCTTGATTGCATATCAATTAGTTTTGACTTGAAAGGTACCTTATTGGTGTTATGATCTAAAAATGTGCAGTCAATGTTCAGGTGTCATTATGATAATGTAGTTCTTGTGATGCTGAGAATTAGTGTTATGGGTAAATACATTGTGGTGCTTTGTCGAGTTATTGATGAGCTTTTAGGATGGTTTTGGTAGATTCTCTGATAGGTGGATAGGCCTAGTGAATTTTCTGAAAAATTTGGGAGTTAGTCCAAATTTAGGGACTTGAGGTAGGATAGAAAACATATATGTCATGATAGGTATTTGGGTAAGGCTCTACCTCTCATTCAATAACAAATGATCCTACCCGTGGGAGAATGTAAGGTCCAGGAAAATTTTGCTAAGTAATAAAGGATTTCGGGGTGTCAGGTAGTCTAATTATAATATTTTATGTGCTATAAAAATTATGTAAATGAATTGGATGTGGTGAATAAGTGTATGAGTCATATAATAAGTAATTTGAGGTCTAAGGAGAAGCCTAACTCTAAGTCAAATGGGAAAATTTCATAATAGGCTAAAATTCCAAAGGTACTTAAACTAGCCCACACTTTGAACGAGAATATATATACATATGTAAGGTATTATGTGATAAATAACCTATCAAATTAAAGTTCTTCGAGTTTAGTTTCCAACTCCTCAGACCGTTCATCATTTGGACATTCCTACACAAAGTTATGATAAAATTACCAAAAGCTGGAAAAATGAAATCCTGTGTCGAATCTGCGATCGCATTTCTGTCGCATTTTTGACTCTGCGATCGCAGATCTGTCGCAAATTAGGAAAGTGTTGCCCATTTTTGGTCTCCTATTTCGTGATGCCTTCTGCGGTCCACATTCACATTCTTGTTTTGCTGTCCATTATGCGATCACAGACCCTGTTTCGGAGGCTTATTTTTCTTATTTTTATAACTCGACACCATTTTCATAAATAGGTTTAGGGGCTTCATTTGGGGTCATTTCTACCTATATTTGAGAGCATATATATAGAGAAATAAGGGGTCTAACTTCATAATCACCCAAATCTTGCTCAAATTTTCAAGAATCAAGGAAGATAACCTTAGATTGTCCTTCATTCGGGTAAGACCTACTTCCAAAAATTTCACGCAAGAGGTTAAGGTTTCAAATATGTTGTTAGGGTTAGAAATCGGCCATGCATGTGGGAATAAGTTGTATTATGTGATATTAAGGAACTAATTCGGGTAGTTCATGTTAAAATTTGGTAGAGGGACGCGGAATTGCCATTTTTAAACCTTGTAGTATACTTCACATGTTAGGTGTTTGATGAAATTACTAAGAGCTCTACACCATGGGTAATCCTCCTACTTACTAATCGATTTCCATTATCTTCTCATAGATTGTAATTTCTAGAGGTGTTGGTGTATCGTATAAACTTAAGGAAAAGCTTTTTGAGGTATGTATGGCTAACTTTAATCTTCGTAGAGTCACCTTGTTGGTGTCCGAGCATTCGGTATGAGTTTCTGGCTTGTGCATAGGTGAATTGATTGTTCTAATGTGTTGTGGTGTAATATTCTTTTTTTTGATTGTCCTAGTTTATTACCATGCCACCAGCCTATATGAGATTGTGAAAAGGTGATTCTTTGTGCTTATTCTATCATGTGCAAAGCTCGTTAAATGTTGAATACATCGGTATGAGAGGATGTGCTGCAAAATGAAAGAAATGATAATGAACCAAATTGTTGGATCTATCTAAGTGCTAAATTTTGTGTAGCAAGTAATGGAAAGGGAATGTGGATTTATCTAATTGAACTATATGTTGATGGTATGTCGTATATGACTCGCTGATTGGTAAAGATTATTGTGGCCTTGATTTCACATGGTTATTTGGTGGTTACGAATGTATATTCTTGATGATGAAAATCCTTGTGACTGAATTTATTTGTTGATGTTGCTATAAAATATGATTGTATGGTGGGATCGGGCTGCACGCCGCAACAAAAGAAATAAGGTTAATGTTGAGAAGGGTGGAATGTGAATTTTATGGTAGGATCGGGTTGCACGCCGTAACAGAAGAAATAAGGGTGGAATGTGACTTGTCTGGTGGGATCGGGTCGTGCTGCAACAAGAGAACGATTGAAATAACAAACTGTCAATCTCTCATTTGTGTTTTCTGTATCCGTGTTCAATATTTGTTTTGTTTCTTTGACTACCTCCTATCTGTGTATTATTTGATTTTACTTAGAGCAAAGCTTGTTCATACATACTAGTACTATTCCATGGTACTAACGTCCCTTTTGCCGAGGGCGCTACATCTTTTATATGGATGTAGATGGTTCTATAGCAGGTAGCTCAGTCCGTTGATAGTGGTGCCTTCCTTTCATCTCCTCAGCAGTTCGGGTGAGGCCCACTTCCTTTCGGGGTCGTGCCTGGTCAATGCAATCTTCTTTTGTATATTTTGTTCTGTTAAGGTATAGCGGGAACCTTGTTGTCGGCAAGTTTATATACTCTTCTCCGTATCTTTAGAGGCTCCGTAGACATTATGTGGGTTGTATATATGTATTTGGGGTAGTTGTCGTACTCATTTGTAATCACGATCCCGTATCGAGAGTTTTGTAATTTAGAATGTATGTTTTGGGAAGATTAAATGTTGAAAATATAAAAAGAGGAAATTTGACTTATGTTGTAAACGCATGATTTGATTCTATTTTGTTGTTTCACTTATAAATTTACATTATGAACACGAGAAAATGCGTTGGGTAGGAAAGGAAATCCAGGCACGCTTGACCGGGTTCATCCGGTTAGGCGCCGGTCTCGTCCATCGGTTTTGGGGCGTGAAAAACTTGGTATCAGAGCCTAAGGTTTTAAAGAATCCTAGGATGTCTCGGAACCGTGTCTAGTAGAGCCGTTCTTATCGGTGTGTTGTCGACGACATCTATAATTAGGGGGCTACATGGACATTTAGTAATTTCACCCTTCTTTGAAACTCCAATCGTGCGATAGAGCTCAAGCTTGGGAGTTAGTTTTCTCTCCAAGCCTTATTCTCAAAATGAGTAATCATGATACCATAATCCGCGAATTTGAAGCCATGAGGAGGGAGTGATCCTACCATTGAGTCCGAGGGGATTGCCCAAGGATTTGTTAGGAGAATGTATTGAGTTCTGGAGGGATTGGTATAACCTATCACTAAGAGGGGAGTGTCCTTGTCCCTATTGACGTCACTGCACCACCAAATCCTATAGTATATCGGCATGGTACCAATGTACGTTAGGGATGTGGAGTCGAGGAGCAACGATTCAGCTATTGCCCTATCAACCTAAGGTCACCAAGTAAGTCACTCGTTAGCACAACCAGTGTACTCTTGTTGTATATGTACATCCATATTGAAGAAATTTCATAGGCATGGTCTTATTAAATGTTAAAGTCGCAAACCATTGCACGCACCTACTCTTTGAATGATATCCAATATTTTTTGATCAACTCTACCGCAAATTTTCTTATATGCAATCTCTTATGACATCGATCTCTATAATCGTTTCCTTGAATTGAGTTATAGCTATAGAATTACCATTTCTGACACACCTTTCTATGCTCTAACAATGGACTATACCCGAAGAATTTCTTCCCGAATAAATGGATGGAAAATTCTAATATTTTCACACAAAATAAAAGGATAGTTTCTCTCGACCATTTATTCTTCTCTATTCATAAACCTAGGCGAATTCTCTTCAAGTTTTTGCATCATATGAATGTTTACCTAATGTCATAGTGACGATCTTTCCTTGTGCCATCATCATCTCTAGTATGGCAGTGCCCTCGCTCTACCTTTGTTGAGGCTTTCATTTTTGCCTAGTGGTCGAAATCGGCAAGATTTTTCTTTGTTTGGCGAGAATCTCCCTCTTCTCCGACAGGTTATTTTCTTAATTTGGTCTTCTCGATTACTTTCAAACATTATTAAATCTCCATTGAATGTGGGGTCCGTTGAGCCTCCATGTAGTTGGATCATGCTGCTTATTCTTGTTTCCCATCTTATTCTTGAAGGTTGTTCTTCTTCTGGTTGTAAGGAAGACGAGCATTTTTGCTCCTCCTTTGGATTGCATAATACTTATTTGCGTGTCGCTATATGTTAATTGCTCTATGTTGCTACGAATCCAACTTATTTTGATGTTTTTAGTGGCTCCTATAGCCATGAAGCTATTGAGTTTACTCCTAAAACCTCAAGTACCCTTTTTGTTACTTCATCTGACATACCCGACTTTCCCCTAGCTGATGACCCATTTCTCAGTTCCAATTTAGAGGGATGAAGAAAGAGCCTAATTGTGTCCCTGGTATCTAGAACTACAATTTCTTTTATCAATAGTAATCCACCCAAATTCTTTACCAATTCCACTGAATACAGGAAACGTGATAGATGTAACAATACCCTTATTTTCTAGTTAACTAGTTTCGGTCCTCTGATATTACGCGGGTTTTAAGTATTCTGACATAACTAAAGAAAGATATAGAATTATAGGTGGAAAGACAAGCAAATCCATCCTTTTACTTTAACTACGAACCTGCTTCATCCACTATTGTCTATATTATTCCTTCACAATCCTATCCCCTTAGAAGCACTATCCTTAAAGGTTGAACACTCAACCAGAAAGAGTAGCTCTAATTTTAAAAATACTTCTAGATATCTAGTCAATGGATTAATAAGTGCCACAAATTACATGGGTTCCCATTTCACTTCAAGTTCATCAAGGGTTGATAGCATGCCGCAATTTCTGAACCACCTATGCATGTGCTAATCTAACAATCCTCTTCACAGTCTAACTCCCACTTTTAGTTTTGGGGTTCACCAAGGAGTAACACACCTTGTAACACATCCATATGTCAAGCCTTTCTCTCGGCCAAGTCTTATATCATCTCCCAATTTGGTTGTTAATAACTGGTGGTGTAGAAGTGTGTTGTAGTTCTTCTTTGTGAAGTAGAGTTGCTAAACACAATTGGATTTTTAAAATCTGGAGCTATACGTCATGTGACTATATGCGGAGAACTTCTTTAAAAAATTTAGCTCCTCGTAATCCCTTATACTATCACCTTTCCTAGTGGTTAGGATGTAAAGGTCCCTTCTATAAGCTCTCTGACTTCCTTTTCATTTCTCTTGCATCGTGTGTTGTTCACCCGTAATCTTCAATGCGATATTATCTCAATTTCTCGACTAGTTATCCAACTATATGATTTGATTTAATTACCCTCACTTTTATGTACTCTAAAAGTTCTATGAGAGTTGGCAAATTTCCACTTTACTACAGACTTCTAATGTCTTCAACTCTGTTTAAGCTACTTGATTCCAAGTGATGCTCTTAGTTGTGCTGCCTTACTATCTATTTTCATCTTGTAACTCTCCTTATGAGTCTAATTTTATTCCTTATGGCATCAAGGGTTGGGGTATGTTCCTTTTGTTAGGATAAAAGATAATGCTCGCACTCCTTGTGAGATTTTCTCCTATAACAATCATCTACATGCTCTTCTTGTCCCTATGACTAGATAGCCCAGGTTACTCGTCTTCGATTAGTGCATTACGACTTATCACCCTTTCATAATTATTCATATGGTAACTTCGAGGCCTTATTCTACACTAACTCGTAATGATTTTAAGTACTTTCTCGCCATTGTTGACAATTTTCTAGGGCTATGAGGGCTTGTCTCATGGGTTCCAAAAGTAACGATTTTCCTTAAAGTTCAAGATTAAATTGCCATGATTTCAAACCAAAGTGTGTCCCCTTTTCAAAAGTCATAAACGGGTCGGATTTGATGACGTTATGTGGCTCTCTGCTCACTCGGCTCCTAGGAGATTTGGCAACGTCATTGTCATGTATGGAAATTTTGCTACCTCTAGCATTCCACCGCCTTAGGAAGGGTTAGATTGTTCGAATAATGATAATATCATAAGTAGATGACTTCTTTTCCATCCTCATGCACTTGTGGCATAAAGTCATTGTGTCGCTTATTATTAGGAGTGAAATCAACTTCCACGTATCTTATTTGCGGCCTCAATCACACCCATGTTGCAAGAGTATTACCATTTGAGCTCAACTACTTACCTTACACTCAGGGACACAACCAACGTATCCTACTTGATCACTTCTTTAAAATCTCAAGTTCACATACATGGTATCCACCTTATCTAAGAATACTAGTTACCACTATGCTTCACTTATTTGATAATTGATGTAGTCACCTGGATTAAACCATGCCGGCATCATTAATAGAAATCCTCGTGTGTCTTAGCATATAACCTCATGAAATACTCTCCTCATCACATTAATGTATTCCTGAATAATTCCAGCCCAATCTTGAACTCCGCTGCTCCTTACTGTATTAAGTCTATTTTGTATTGAGGATTCAAACGTGTCAAAGTCACCCTGTGATCTCATCTAATCAGTAGGTAATTTTATGGTGGAACATCTTAGAGTAATCGTGAAGGTCACCACAGGTTTAGTTTGGGTTTTCGCATAGAGATTTAGAATTCAGGAGGGTGAACCTGTTATTCTCAAAAATTTCCCATGTAGATGTTATGTGAATTGATAATGAAGAGTACATAAGCACATTTTCCATAGGTCGCACTAGGAGTATGATGTTTTCCCGTAGTTATTCCTCATGTATTTGTGTTTTTGCATGTCTATGCCTAAAAAGGTAGTTGGAGATCCTTGTGTATCATCCTGGTGTAAATTATCGAAGGTGAAGTTAATGGATAGTTAGCTTATGCGGGGTATCTACCTATCATCATTGTTAGATAAGTTTAGGGGTTGGGATTTCTTTTGTGAATGTTTTATGGCAAGGCTTGTAAGTCGAGGGGGACACCTTGAAGGCCGAAAGGGTCGTGGAAGGAAAATATTTTCTCTTGATTGTATATCAATTAGTTTTGACTTGAAAGGTACATTATTGGTGTTATGATCTAAAAATGTGCAGTCCATGTTCATGTGTCATTATGATAATGTAGTTCTTGTGATGCTGAGAATTCGTGTTATGGGTAGATACATTGTGGTGCTTTGTCGAGTTATTGATGAGCTTTTAGGATGGTTTTGGGTGATTCTCTGACAGGTGGATAGGCGTAGTTACAAAGGAGATGCTGCCGAAATTTCTGAAGTTAGTCCAGATTTAGGGACTTGAGGTAGGATAGAAAATATATATGTAATGTTAGGTTTTTGGGTAAGTCTCTACCTCTCATTCTGGAACGAATGATCCTAAGCGGGGGAGAATGTAAGGTCACGGAAAATTTTGCTAAGCAATACAGGATTTCGGGGTGTCAAGTAGACTAATTATAATATTTTATGTGCTATAAATATGATGTAAATGAATTGGATGTGGTGAATAAGTGTATGAGTCATATAATAAGTAATGTGAGGTCTAAGGAGAAGCCTAAGTCTAAGCCAAATGGGAAAATTTCATAATAGGCTAAAATTCCAAAGGTACTTAAACTAGCCCACACTTTGAACGAGCATATATATACATGTGTAAGGTATTATGTGATGAATAACCTATCAAATTAAAGTTCTTCGAGTTTAGTTTCCAACTCTTCAAACCGTTCATCATTTGGACATTCCTACACAAAGTTATGATAAAATTACAAAAAGCTTGAAAAATGCGATCCTGTGTCGAATCTGCGATCGCATTTCTGTCGCATTTTTGACTCTGCGATCGCAGATCTGTCGCAAATTGGGCCAGTGTTGCCCAGTTTTTGGCAACTATTTCGTGATGCATGCTGCGGCCCTCATTCAGATTCTTGTTTTGCGGTCCATTATGCGATCGCAGACCCTGTTTCGAAGGCTTATTTTTATTATTTTTATAACTCGACCCCATTTTCATAAATAGGTTTGGGGGCTTCATTTGGGGTCATTTTCTACTGATAGATGAGAGAATATATAGAGAGAAAGAAGGGGTCTAACTTCATAATCACCCAAATCTTGCTCAAATTTTCAAGAATCGATGAAGATAACCTTAGATTGTCCTCCATTTGGGTAAGTCTTACTTACAAAAATTTCATGCAATAGGTTAAGGGTTCAAATATGTTGTTAGGGTTAGAAATAGGCCACGCATGTGCGAATAAGTTGTAGTATGTGATATTAAAGAACTAATTTGGGTAGTTCATGTTAAAATTTGGTTGAGAGAAGGGTAATTGCCGTTTTTAAACCTTGTAGTCTAGTTCACATGTTAGGTGTTTGATGAAATTCTTAAGAGAGTTACACCATGGGTAGTCCTTCTAATTATTAATCGATTTCTGTTATCTCCTCATATATTGTTATTTGTAGAGGTGTTGGTGTATTGTATAAACTTAAGGAAAATCTCTTTGAGGTATTTATGGCTAACTTTAATCTTCGTAAAGTCACCTTGTTGGTTTCCGAGCATTCGGTATGAGTTTCTGGCTTATGCATATGTGAATTGATTGTTCTAATGTGTTGAGGGGTAAGATTATGTTCTCTGATTGTCCTAGTTGATTACCATGCCACCATGCTATATGAGATTGTGAAAACGTGATTCTTTGTGCTTATTCTATCATGTGCAAAGCTCTTTAAATGTTGAATACATCTATATGAGAGGATGTGCTGCAAAATGAAAGAAATGATAATGAATCAAATTGTTGATTATATCTAAGTGCTAAATGCTGTGTAGCAACTAATGGAAAGCAAATGTGGATTGATGTAATTGAACTATATGATGACGGTATGCCGTATAGGACTCGCTATTTGGTAATGATTATTGTGGCCTTGATTTCACATAGTTATTTGGTTGTTACGAATGTATATTCTTGATGATGAAAGTCCTTGTGACTGAATTGATTGGTTGATGGTGCGATCAAATACTATTGTAAGGTGGGATCGGGCTGCACGCTGCAACAGAAGAAATAAGGTTGATGTTGAGAAGGGTGGAATGTGAATTGTACGGTGGGATCAGGTTGCACGCCGCAACTGAAGAAATAAGGGTGGAATGTGCGTTGTCCGGTGGGATCGACTTGCGCGCCGGAACAGAGAACAATTGAAATAAGAAATTGTCGAACTCTTATTTGTGTTTTCTGTATCTCTGTGTGCAATATTTGTTTTGTTTCTTTGATTGCCTCCTATCTGTGTATTTTTTGATTTTACTTAGAGTAAAGCTTGTTCATATATACTAGTACTATTCAATGGTACTAACGTCCCTTTTGCCGAGGGCGCTACATCTTTTAAATGGATGTAGGTGGTTCTATAGCAGGTATCTCGGTCCGCCGATATTGGTGCCTTCCTTTCATCTCCTCAGTAGTTCTGGTGAGCCTGCTTCCTTTCATGGTCGTGCGAGGTTATGCCATCTTCTTTTGTATATTTTGTTCTGTTATGCCTTGTTGCCGGCAAGTTTATATACTCTTCTCCGTTCTTTAGAGGCTCCGTAGACATTATATGGGTTGTATATATGTATTTGGGGTAGTACTCGTACTCGTTTGTAATCACGATCCCCTATCGGGAGTGTTGTGTTTAGAATGTATGTTTTGGGAAGATTAAATGTTGAAAATGTTAAAAGAGGAAATTTGACTTATGTTGTAAACGCATGCTTTGATTCTATTTTGATGTTTCACTTATTAATGTACATTATGAACACGGGGAAGTGTGTTGGGTAGGAAAGGCAATCCAGGTCCGCTTGACCGGGTTCATCCGGTTAAGCGCCGGTTTCGTCCCTCGATTTTGGGGCGTGACAGATTGTGTCCTGGTCCATCCCGTATAGACTATTAGGCCACGTATTCGATTTGAAACCTTATGATATCCTGAACTTTCAGAAATTTATACTTGTTTTTGTGGTGCGATCCATGATTAGGCCCTTGTGCTATCCTGTTAGTAAATTGTGAACTAAGTCATTGTTTCCTACTTGTTGTTATTTTCACTATTATCACACTGCTTTGAAAACTCTGAAAAGTATTTGGGGCTAAGTCCCGTTAGTTGAGATAAATTGCCCAAGTGGCTTTGTGAGGATGACTGAGTCAGGCCGAGAGCCGAGTATGTGAGGATAGTTATGGGACAGGCTGTACGCCACATCAATATGTATGTTATATATCATACGTGGGTCGGGCCACACGCCGCAACAATATAGATTACATATATACGGATTGGGCTGCACGCCGCAGCAATATATCTTATACATGGACCAGGCTGCATGCCGCAGCAATATATATATATATATATATATATATATATATATATATACTGGATAGGGTTGCACATTGCAGCAGATATAGCGCTTGGGCTGAAGGAGCCCCTCCAGGAGTGTGTACACCCCCAGTGAGCGCAGTCGAATATTATATGGATCAGGTTGCACGCCGCAGTATAAATATATGTTATTATATGGATCGGGCTGCACGCCGGAGCAGTACAAATATATAGTGGAGTGGGCTGCCTGCCGTAGCAATTGCGTGTGTTCATGGTACTTACTGAGTACAGGTGTTAAGTGAGAGCATGAGATACTTATAGTGGAGTCACGAGCGACTGAGAGGCTTGCCCGAGAATCTTTATTGTGAGTAATATTGTGCCCGAGGGGCTTTATTGTGAGTGATATTGTGCCTGAGGGACTTATATTTATGAAAATGTTGTTTTTCACTCTTCTTTACACTGAGCCTATGATAATAAATGTTGGATAAAAGTTTTCCTATGAGATTTTTAAATGGAAATCGGAGTTTTATGAAATACTCGGAATCGTATATTTCTGACTTGATTTATTAATTTCCATTGTTATCCATTATATGGATTTACATGATTTAAATGCTTATCACTACACTCAAGTTTTTAGTTACATTGATTACTTACTGAGTTGGCGTACTCACGTTACTCCCTGCACCTCTGTGTGCAGATCCAGGTACCGGACCATATCACTAGTTGATTTCCGGACGAGCTTGGAGTTGTCCGAGGATTGAGCTAGCTGCTCAGTGTCTCCATCTCACCTCCTTTCCTCCCCTCAGATCATAGTTTCTTTTTGTCTTTTGTACCTCAGACTTTTGTTGTAGCAAGTCATTGTTGTACATTGTATTTTCAGTCTTAGATGCTCATGACAATTGACTTTAGGTTTTGGGGAAGTGTGTATTTATTTTATCTCTTTCTGATATCTTTTTTATTATGCTAAATTTTGTGGAAATTATGGGACATATTGATAATCTGAAATTGTTGGCTAGCCTAGTTCAATGGTAGGCGCCATCATGGCCGGCTTAGTATTGGGGTCGTGACACTCCCTAGAGGTTTCTCAAATGCTTAAAATGAGAAAATGATGCTCATGATTGAGGCCATTCTTGAAAATGAAGAGATGCACCACTTGGCACTCGAGGACTTGAAACAAGTCTTGACTCAAAATGATGAGCATATCTGCACTTTGGAAGATCGAATGAAATATTGGTTGAGGCTCACTACGCCCACCAACTTGAGAGTGTGGAAAGAAGTCAAGAAGAGTCTGACATCGAGGAAGAAAAAGAGTTTTATTTTGAGGAATCAAGAATTGAACATCGGCAAACCGATTCCATGAGTGTTAGTGATGCCAAGAAAAATATGGAATATGGAATTAGATTCAACTAAAAAGTTTGAAGATATGGATGAAAATTAATCTAGTTCGGGGACCAAGAGGATGACAAAATCCGGAAAGAATTGCACTATGGAAGCTTCATGTCACATTCCAAACATTTCTCAACATTAGAAATGTGTGGTGATATGGGAATTGAGCTACACGAGTCAATGAGGGACTTTGAGGAGGAAAGACAAAGGCCATACATTTTATAGTTTGAAGGTACAATGAAGCAAAATGACATTCCTCACATGAAAGCCAAGAAGTGAAAGATGAAGAAGTTAATGCTTGGCTTGATCATATACATACCACCCCCCATCTCTCCTGGTCACAAGTTTGAGTCCAAGTTAAGTGCCCAATTCATATCGTCCAAGTTAAGTGCCCAATTCATATCGTCCAAGTGGCGAGACTAGTAATAAAGTTGATCTGCGTCGTTCCATGACGCTAAATGTGGCGTTTGATACTTGGGACATTCGTAGAATTGAGTAAAGGGTCTCATTTGCAACCACTGTTGAAACTTTAATGCTCGCAATTGTGAAGAAAGTGTCACAAATGCGACTTCAGAAGCCTTAAAAGGGTAAATGTCTCCATTTTGAACAAAAGTTGAAAAAAATTCAGGGCTCTCAAACGTTCATCTTCCTCACTTTCCTAACTGGCAAATACCACCATTTTTCACTCCTAAATAAGAGCATCAAGGTATGAAGGCTCAATATTTGTGCTCTTATTGTATATTGCTTCATCTTCTTGTTCTTATTCTCTCCTTTATTTCTCAAAACATACGTTTAAAAATGGGTCATTTTTTGTCAGAAATAGTTTAAACAAATTATTCAATTTATGTGTTGATTTCTGGGCGAGGTCGGTTGAGAGTGCGAGCCTTTTTCTTTGCTTGAAAAATGGGGAAGTCTGAGTACCCATAGCTTTATTAAAAGAAAATTGATTTTGTGTGCTAAATATGTAATCGATGAAAGGCCCCAATGAGATTCTTGGTCAAATCATTGAAATTTCTTCAACTTATGGTTGTGTGTGATGTTTATTCCATATTTGTGTGCCTAATAAACTGATTGGCGTATCTAAAAATGTGATTTTCTTGGAAAAATTTCGGGTCTTAGGACTTCTCTATGGCTGGGGATGGCCTCTTCGGATTTGCGAAGAGGTGGTCTCAACTGTGAAATCTGTCAGCCCTGACCATCTTCGCAATTGCTAAGAGTTTTTTTGCATTTGCAACACCTTGGGTTTCCTTTCGCCTTCGCAATTGCGAAAGAAATATCGCAATTGCGACATCAGAGAGCAGACTGCTGCTGAAGAGAAAATCCTGAAATTTTTTCTAAGGCTAGATTTCGACTGTCCAATCATTTATTTGGCATGTTTGACTCATTTTGCAGTATATTTCTTAGCCATAAAACATTCTCACTCAAATACTTTCTTTACTAGTATCAAAAGCGAAAACTGAGCTCGAACTCCGATGAATCTATTCATGAAAATCCTTTTGAAATTGAGGAGAATTATGATCAACACCGATTGCTGTCATTTGAATGTCAGGGGCAGTACTATGTCGAGTTGATCTCCAAGAAGTTGCTCCTTGAAAGTGACATATTGTTGGATAAGGTCCCGGAACGTCTTCCCGAGTTCCATCGGACACTTGTAGAGATGGGTTGGACCTGTTTTTCCCCTCAACCTTGCAGAGCTAATGATCAATAGGTGAGCGAGTTCTATGCAATTCTCCCGACCGTGAGGTTAAAAAATCAAAAAATGAGGATTTGCAGAAAAATAGTACATTTCGGAGCTGAAGCTGTGAACCAAGTCTATCACCTACAAGACCATGACATGGCCCCATTCCGTGCAAAAGATTGTGCCTCGAGTGTGGTTGGTCTCCAAATTATGTCCGGGTGATGTTCCATGGGCAGCTGAAATGAGAGGAATCATGTCCAAAGAATTCACTGCTGAACTAATATATGGTTGGCCATCATATGCAGTCGCATCTCCCATGTGTCGAATATATGAAATGTACCAGTAACGATAACTCAGATGATGGCATGTATTATTGATGGTATTCCGCTCAATGTTGGTGAGATTTTCATCAATGAAATGAGGGAGTATCATGTCACGACCCAAAATACTAACTCAGGTCGTGATGGCGCCCAAACCGGGGTTAGGCAAGCCAACACTTAAATTACTAAGGATTTCTCCCATAATTGGTTAAACATCCCAATACGTGCCAAGTTTTTACAGTTCAAAAACATTAATTGAAAAAGATAGCAAGACATTTTTTAATACCAAAAGAAGTCAAAACGAAGAATGAGCCAATATATATATATACAGACCCGCAAACCAAAATAACAACTACGTGTGTGACAGGAACAAGTG
Source organism: Nicotiana rustica (assembly GCA_005239535.1). Lineage (NCBI taxonomy): Eukaryota > Viridiplantae > Streptophyta > Magnoliopsida > Solanales > Solanaceae > Nicotiana > Nicotiana rustica. The sequence goes on along the minus strand of ML509154.1, from coordinate 433,169 downwards.
TCAGTAGTCATACGGGCATACTAACAGAATATACCAAACATAATATACAATCCCAGTGTCTGAAAAAAATAGACGGGAAATAAGAAAAAGAAAACTCCATGGTGCTGCCGAGGATCGTCATGAGAAGCAGCTCACTGTGAAGTCAGGTCCAACTAAGATCCGAATCGAGCTCCGGCCTGATAACTAGATACACCAGCCTCAGAACCTGTACAATTAAGTACAGAAGTGCAGCATGAGTACATAAACAAATATGTACCCAGTGAGTATCCCGCCTAACCACGAAAAGGTAGTGACGAGAGGTCGACTTCACACTCACTAAGGTCAAACAAAATAATTAGCAGGATATAACATCAGTAACGGACATACAAGGATGATAAAAGCAGTAAACATTTGAGATAACAGTAATTCAAATAAATACTGGAAGTATATACAATTTCTACTTCATTTTTCTTTTCTTGCCTTTAAAAATATATATATCTGAAGACTCAAAATCTATAAAAGAATTCTTAACAATTTAACATGCGCATATAGGATAAGGACATCCGGCCTGAGCCATCATAATTATCATATATGTGCACTGTCGAGGGTCGAACGGCCCGAACCGTAATATATATATATCTTTCAATCTCCAGGTGGCATACGACCCGCTACCATGAGAGTGGGGGAAATAACACTCCGCTCACGGAATGTAAATTGCGAAGCGGTCACATGCACACACAATCCACACATTTGTTCTTTATGAATTACTCTTCGTGATCAAATCCTAAAAATCTCTTTAAATTCAATGATCTCAAGGAAACAAGCCGCATGTAATATTAATTCACTAAGCATATAGTTCATTTAAAGGAAAACATAAAGCATGTTGTATGCTTAACTACCCGGAAATAACAATAATAACCTCTACGTACGGACTCTCAATATAATAGATATATTCCCCATCTCGGAATTCTGTTCGGACCTCGATAACACAAAAACATGTCACAACCCAAAATAGGAACTTAAGGAACTTATTATTTTAATATTAGGCGCCGAAACGCTCCCAGGTCATCAGAAACCCATTCCGAACATACGCCCAGGTCTAAAATCATCATACAAAGCTATCGGAACCGACGAAACTAGATTCCGAGGTCTTTTACCCAAAATGTTGACTGAAGTCAAACTTGGCCTTAAAGGACAACCTTAAGGAACCAAGCGTTCCAATAGCAGTCGAAACACTTCCGAATCCCGGACCACCCGCCCCCGCAAGTCATAAATCACAATAAGCCGCTATGGGAGGTTTCATTTAGGGGAACAGGGTCCGATAATGCAAAACGACCGATCGGGTCGTTACATATCAGCTTCACAATTTTCCATGTATTATGCTCCCATCACTTATCACTAAGTTGTGCCTACTTGCTGGTGTTCAGGAGGACCCGGGGGACAACTAGATTGAGTCGGGAAAGCCTATTAATCTATTAAAGAAAAGAGGAGAGTGTGGTGCCTCAAAAAGCGAAAAGAGAAAGTTTGGATCTTCTTCTCAGACCGACCAGGGTAGCTAGCCTTCATCTTTCGCAAGAGGAACATTTTCTATGATTTTCGAGGAATGCGGCAAATTCGCGACCTAGTAGCTAGATTTCCATAGGTCCCAGGGGAGACATCCAAGGGACCCTCTGCATACATTTCAAATAAAGACTTTCAAAAGTATCTTGATGATCAGAAGAAACAGGGGGATCACCTTAAGAAGCTGGAAAAACATATACTGATTTGGCCATGATGCACATTAATTTTAGCACTTCTCATGACAAACTGGCAAATGCACACACCATGATGAAGAATAGGGAGAATAAGAGAGATAAATCCTTCACTCGCATGTGTAAGGGCGTGAAGGGGCTATGGAAATTTCTAAAGCCTCAAGAGCCACAACCATCGACCGAGCCAGAACATGATGATTGCGCTCTAGTTCATTGGTCCGAGAAAGAAGAAGAGGAGGATGCGACTCAGTCCGAGAACGAAGATACCACTTGATGTAGTATTCAAGGAGAACTTTCTACTATTTTACTCTATTTCGTTTAGTTGCATTGGGGACATTGCAACATTTCTACTCGGGGTGGCTTCTTGTATACCTGTGGATATGGTAGATTGGTATTTTACTTTCATGTGATGTTATTTTGTTTTCATGTGATGTGTTATATTAGTATGTTTATTAGATTCTTGAATTATTTATATATATATATATATAGTATATTTTATTTTTGTAGCGATATCCTTCGTTTTCTTTTCACCATGATTATTTTTTCGAGGATGACAATTTTCTGTTTTGAACTGGGTAACTTTTGGTAGATTTTTATATCGACTTTTTCCAATGATGAATAGCTAGGAAATTTTCTTAAGGGAATTAGTCTTGTTGTTTATATATAGTTTTTGTTAATTTAGGGAGAATAAGTGGTATGAGTTGGGATTTGTGCCATTGGACAATTTGTGGCTTTCTTGGTACCGACATGATTTAAACCTCTGTAAGTCTGGGGTTCCGAGCCTGGAATAGTTTCGTATGGTGATTTAAGAGTTGTGCACAAAATTTGATTTCATTCTGAGTAGTCAAATTATGATTCAGCGCGTTCGTTGTGAATTGAAAACATGAAGTTCATAATTTGATTTTGGGGTGTAAGTCTTAGTTTCTTGTTGTTTTTTGTGTTTCGAGAGTTGAGCAGGTCTGTATTATGATCATGAACTTGTTAGTGCATTTTGACGGGGTCTCGGGTGGCTCGGGTGAGTTTCGGACTGTCCGGAGTTGAGTTCCAATGATTTTGTATGCTGGTTATGACTTCCTTCTTCGTGAACGCGAGAGCTGTTTCGCATTCGCGGAGAAGGAAAGGGTGAGGGGCTGGTATTTGATTCGCGCTCATGACGTGTGAGGAGGCCCGAGTTCGCGTAGGGAAATGGGCATGGGTGTTGGGATGAGACTCTTCTTATTTGCGTTCATGATCCGTGTCCCGCGTTCTTGAAGCTCAGGCTCGTCAACCTTGCGTTCGCGTGTTGTTCCTCGCGTTTGCAAGGCAAATTTTCTTGGGCCCTGGCAAATAGCCTTCGCGGTCATGATGGCCTTTCCGCGATCGTGAAGTAGGCAGACCTGGGCATAAACATATTAAAGCGGGACTTAGGCCATTTTTGGGTTCATTGTTTCACTTCTTAGGCGTTTTGGAGCTTTGTGAGATGGGATTTCAACCTAGCTATTGAAGGTAAGGAACTCCTACCCAATGTAAGTTTAATACATAGGTTATGGATAGATTTTAACATGTAAAATTGTGAAAATTATGGGTTTAGTTAAAAAATCTAGGTTTTGATTAAAATGAGATTTAACCCTAAAAATGATTATGGGATGGGACGAAAATTATATATTTGAGTTCCTAAGGTTATGGGTAATGATTTTTAAAAAAAAATTTTGGAATCCGGGCACGTGCTCTTGTGGGTAAATTTTAGGTATCTTCCAAATTGTGTTAGGTAATTACTCTAATAGTTAAATTATGAACTTTTAAACATGTATTGATTTATTCATATAACTTTTGACTTGGTTTAGATTGTTCGGCACCGAGTTGAGGCTTTAGAACGAAATTTGTGGACCATAAGTGAGATTTGAGGCGAGGTAAGTCTCTTGTCTAACCTTGTAGGAGGAAATTTTCCCCATAGATGATTTAAATTAATATTTTCCTCTAATTGTGGGAGCTACGTACGCACGAGGTGATGATAGTCAGTGCGTGGATATTAATTATATTTATGTACGGGTAGTTTAGGACCCAAATCATGAATTACTTGTAATATTTGTTTTATGTCCGGGTAGTTTAAAGACCGAGTTTTACATGCTTGAATTTTTAGCGGATTACTTGATCGTTAATGCAAATTGTATCACATTGTGTACTAGCCTTGAAATAATGTTTAAGTCAAATGTTTATAAAGTATCCTCTCTATTGCGGAGTGGGTTGAATGCCTTGTCAGTAGATAGATGCATCTATGGTTCGTATCGAACGACCCTCGGAAGTGTACACATTATTCTTGATCAGGTCGTACGTCCTCGGCATAATTGTGTGTGATAATACTTGGGTTTTAATTTTATATTTGATGTTATGTCATGGTTTGAGAGGTTAAAATAATATCAGACAAAAAGTTATTTGATATTTATCATGTGTAAATGAATTATTAATTTCCTGGTTGTTGGCGCATTACTGTAATTATATATATATATATATATATATATACATGCTTATTTAGAGCTTCTTTGTTATTATTATTGGCCCATAGTAAGTATCGATGTCGACCCCTCGCCACTACTTCTACTAGGTTAGACTTATACTTACCGGGTACATATTTTTGTGTACTCACGCTACAGCTTTGCACTGACCGTGCATGACCTAAGGCAGGTGCATATGGCAATCATAACGACGCGCATCCCCGTTACTGAGAGGCCTAGTGATGAGCTGCTTCCTGAGCCGTTCTGCAACACCTAGAGTCTCTCCTTTGCTTTCATTTTCTGTCTATTTTAATTCCAGACGATAGCTAGTGTTTTGTATAATCTATTAGTGCTCATATACTTGTGACACCAGGTCGTGGCACACATACTAATAGACTTTGTACTTTTGAAATAATACTACTATTATGATTGCGCTCAACTGCTTTCGTTTTATTTATTTAAATTTGTTGTTCCTTGACCTTTTAATTAATGGAAATTCAAATAGTTGGAAACTTATTAAAAAAATCATGTGCTTAGTTCAGTGTTGGCTTTCCTAGCGGTGGAGTTAGGCGCCATTTATGAACTAGCAGCAAAATGGAGAGTGTTTGTGAAATACAATTCATATAACTATGGTCAAGGTAATAATTAATTAAAGTTAATTTAGTGAATATTTTTTTTTTCAAGGAATTTGTATTTGCTTAATGGATGTGCCAAAGATAAAATGGTCATTTATTATGGACCGGAGGGAGTAGTATATAATATAAAGGTATTACATAAATGAGAAAATTTATAATAGAATAAAACTAACTTGTCAGATAAAGCATTTGTTGGGTGCAATAAAACCAACTTGTTATAATGGTTTCTAGCGTGGCCAACATTTGCCAATAACAAATTTGCAAGTTGAAGAAACTAATCAATTTGATGCTGAGAGGTTGCCAACTCTGCCTATAAATAGAGATGTTTTCCTCTTGGTTTAAACACACCAAAACAAAGAGAAGCAATAGAAGTTAGAGAGAGTAATTCCCAAATTGTAGTTTGTGATATAAATAGTGAGTGTGAGTAATATTGTAGTGATGTATTTTTAATAAAGAGTTTTTTTTTCAAAATTTTAGTACTCTCTTAATACTACTAAGTTGTAATATTATAGTGGTAATATTGCTTCGCTCGGGTATTATATTTTACCCTGATAAAATATTTCGTGCCATTGTTACTCTCTTGTATTATTGGTATTATCGTGAATATTATTCTTGGGTGTGAAATTATTTTTTCCAACAACGTGGTATCAAAGCCATGGCAAATGATGGTCGGCTATCTTTTCAGTACCTCTGTTTCATAAATGATAATTATAAGAAATGATGTCTACGTATGAAAGTCATTCTTGGCTCTCAAGATGTGTGGGAAATCGTAGACAGAGGGTATGCAAAACCCAATAATGATGAACCTCTGCCTCAAAATGAAAAAGATGTCTTGGCAAAGACAAGAAAGAAGGATCAACAAGCTCCCATGCTCATTCACCAATGTTTGGATGATACTATGTTTGAGAAGGTGACAGATGCCACCACCTCAAATGAAGCTTGAGAGATTTTACAAAATTCACTCCAAGGAGTTGACAAGATGAGGAAGGTAAAACTTCAAACTCTAAGGGCTTAACAAGATGAGGACACAATAGATTTACTCGTCTCCATAAATATTATATTTACCTTAAAGTTCATACTAGTTGTGATATCTTAATTGTTTGTGTTAATGTTTATGATCTTATTTTCATAGGTAATAACCCAAGTTTGTTTGAAGATTTTAAGAAAAATATTTCCCGTGAGTTCCAGATGACAGACGTAGGGCTCATGTCATACTACCTGGGACTAGAACCGAAGCAGATGGAGGATGGAATTTTCATCTCTCAATAAAGCTATACGAAGGAGATCTTGAAGAAGTTCAACATGCACGATTGCAACCTCGTGAACACATCGATGGAGAATCGGACCAAATTTTCCAAGTTTGATGATGGAGAAAATGTGGATCCCATATTTTTCAAAAGTCTTGTGGGATGTTTGAAGTAACTAGGCCATATATACTATTTGCAGTTGAAATAGTAAGCTGCTTCACGTAAGCTCCTATCTCCACTAATTTTAAAGTCACTAGAAGAGTTCTTTGTCACCTAAAATGTACGATCGACTTTGGGTTATTTTATTGTTCTTTTGATGATTTCAACCTTATGGGATATCGTGATAGTGATATGCATGAGGCATTGATGATAGAAAAAGCACAACTGGTTTTGTATTTTTCTTGGGTGATTGTGTTATTTCCTGGAGTTCAAAGAAACCATCAATTGTTACTCTTTGGACTTCTGAATCTGAATATATTTCAGCAACATCATGTATGTGTCATGCTATTTGGTTGAGAAGATTATTGAAGGAGCTCAATTTATCATAAGCTGAAGGTACATAGATTTGTGTTGACAACAAATCCGCTCATGCACTTGCCAAAAATCCAGTGTATCATGATCGAAGCAAGCATATATATACAAGGTATCACTTCATTAGAGAATGCATTGCTAAGAAGAAAGTTGAACTCAAGTATGAGAAATCTCATGACCAAATTGCAGATATCTTTACAAAGCCCCTCAAGTTTGAAGATTTTCAGAGATTGAGATCAAGAATTGAAATGAAAAAGGGAAATCAAAATTAAGGGACAAATTTGTGGGGTCATTGCTATAGTAATATAATTAAATCATCTTGTCAGAGAAAGCAATTGTTTGGTGCAATAAAACCAACTTGTTATAATGGTTTCCGCCGTAGTCAACACCTGAAAATAACATATTTGCAAGTTCAAGAAAATAATCAATTTGATTGTTTGATAGGTTGGCAACTTTGCCTATAAATAGAGATGTTGTCCTCTCAGTTTAAACACCCCAAAACATAGAGAAGCAATAGAAGTTAGAGAGTGTAAACGAGAAATTACGGTCTATAAATTAAATAGTGAGTGTGAGACATATTATAGTGAGGTGTTTTAAATAAAGAGTGTTATTTCTTTCAAAATTGTATTAGTATCTTGACACTACTAAGTTGTAATTTATAATGGTAATATTGTTTTTCTCGAGTATTGTATTTTACCCCTGATAACTATTTGGTGTCGTTGTTACTCTCTTATGTTATTGTTATTATCGTTGATTTTATTCTTGAGCGGGATATTATTTCTCCCAACATGATAAACTGGAGCAAAGAGAAGTTTGTGGAGATCACTAAAATGGTGAGAGGTGATGTGCCCTTTGGATATACCTCAAAGATTCAAATCGAAGGGATAGGTACGATTCTAATCTCCTATTAAAATGGTTACCACAAGTTAATTCAAGATGTTTATTAAATCCCAAAATTAAAAAATAATATTTTGAGTTTGGGCCAACTTCTTTAAAAAGAATATGACACCCACATGAAAAATATGCATCGTTGGCTTAGATGTTCAAGTGGAATTAGAATTGCTAAAGTGCATATGGAAAAAAATAGATTATTTTCTTTGAATCTTAAGACAATTGATGCAAAGAGTTTGAATGATAATGTGAAAGATGAATAATGGTGTTGGCACATGCTACTTGGGAACTTGAATTTTGAAGTGCTCAAACCAATGGGGGAAAAGAACATGGTGCATGAGATACCACCAATCAACCATCCCAATCAATTGTGTGAAGCTTATCTTATTTGAAAACATGCAATGAGGAGTTTTCCAAAGGAGGCCATGTCAAGATCAACCAAACCGCTCCAACTTGTTCACACTGATGTGTGTGGGCCAATCAATCCACCTCCCTTTGGTAAAAATAAATACTTTTTGCTCTTTATTGATAACTTTAGCAGAATGACTTGGGTCTATTTCTTCAACCAAAACTCAAAAGCTTTTGCTTCTTTTAAATTTTTTAAAGTAATCGTGGATAAATAATGTGGCTATGAAATAAAAGCTTTAAGATCTGATAGAGGAGGAAAATTCACTTCAAGAGAAGTAAATGACTTCTGTAACTCTCATGAAATTCACCTCCTCTAACGGTACCTTATTCATCCCAACAAAATAGAGCTGTGAAGTGAAAGAGTCGAATGATTATTAATATGGCTACATGTATAGTTAAAGCTAAAAGTATGCCCAAAGAATTTTGGCCGAAATTGTTTCTTTTGCAGTTTATTTGAACAACAGTTCTTCCACAAGAAATGTTAGAGATCAAATCCCTCATTAAGCATAAAGTGGAAGAAAGCCAAGTGTGAAGCACTTGGGAATATTTGGGAGCATAGCCTATGCTCATGCGCCACAACAAGGGAGAGCGAAGCTTGACGATCGAAGTTTCAAGCATGTGTTTGTTGGCTATGATACGAGTTAAAAAGACTACAAGTGATACAATCCAAGAATCGGCAAGGTGGTGGTTAGTCGTGATCTATAATTTGATGAAGAATTGTCATGAAATTGGGAAGCTCAGGAAGAACAGAGACCGTGGAACCCGTGCAGGGTATAATTCCACCTCCTTCACAAACTAATGTTGCATCTTCCTCTTCTCAAGAAAGTTAAAATGAACAGTCGCAAAGGACAAGGAGTATTCAAGAGCTCTATGAGGACACATAAGTAGTTACTAATTTTAATTTTTTACATTGTGTTTTTGCTGACAGTGAACCAACGAACTTTGTTGAAGCTGTTACAGAAAAAAAAAGTTGAGACAAGCCATGGATGAGGAGACCAAGTCAATAGAGAAAAACAACACTTGGGAGTTAACAACTCTTCCCAAGGGTCATCGAGCAATTACAGTTAAATGAGTATACAAGACAAAGAATAATGTTGATGGACATATGGAGAAATACATGACACAACTTGTGGCTAAAGGCTACAAGCAAAGGAAATGCATTGACTATGAAGAAGTCTATGCACCTGTTGCCTGCATGGAGACGATTCATTTGCTCAGCTCTTTGGCGGCACAAATGAAGTGGAAGATCCATCAACTAGACGTCAAGTCAGCCTTTTTGAATGGCTATCTTGAAGAAGAAGTCTATGTTGAACAACCATTGGGCTTTGTGGTCAAAAACCATGAAAATAAAGTGTTGCGGTTGAAGAAACCTTTATATAGATTAAAGCAAGCCCCACGATCATGGAATAGTTGCATCGACAAGTATTTTCAAGACAATGAATTTACTCCTTGTCTCCATGAATATGATGTTTACCTTAAAGTTCATACTAGTGGAGATATCTTACTTGTTTGTGTTTGTGTTTATGATCTTATTTTCATAGGTAATAACCCAAGTTTATTTTCAAAAGTCTTGTGGGAAATTTGAAGTAATTGACTTTTACTAGGCTAGACATACTCTTTGCAGTTGAAGTAGTAAGCCGCTTCATGGAAGCTCCTATCTCCACTAATTTTAAAGTCACTAGAAGAGTTCTTTGTCACCTAAAATGTATGATCGACTTTGGTTATTTTATTGTTCTTTTAATGATTTCAACCTTATGGGATATCGTGATAGTGATATGCAGGAGGTATTGATGATAGAAAAAGCACAACTGGTTTTGTATTTTTCTTGGGTGATTGTGTTATTTCCTGGAGTTCAAAAAAACAATCAATCGTTACTCTCTCGACCTGTGAATCTGAATATATTTCAGCAACATCATGTACGTGTCATGCTATTTGGTTGAGAAGATTATTGAAGGAGCTCAATTTATCATAAATTGAGGTACATAGATTTGTATTGACAACAAATCCGCTCAGGCACTTGCCAAGAATACAGTGTATCACGATCGAAGCAAGCATATCTATATATACAAGGTATCACTTCATCAGAGAATGAATTGCTAAGAAGGATGTTGAACTCAAGTGTGGGAAATCTCATGACCAAATTGCAGATATCTTTACAAAGCCCCTCAAGTTTGAAGATTTTCAGAGAATGAGATCAAGACTTAATATGAAAAAGGAAAATCAAAATTAAGGGAGATATCTGTGGGGTCATTGCTATAATAATATAATTAAACCAACTTGTTAGAGAAAGCAATTGTTGGGTGCAATAAACCCAACTTGTTATGATGGTTTTTGGCGTAGTCAACACTTGAAAATAACAAATTTGCAAGTTGAAGAAAATAATCAATTTGATTGGCTGATAGGTTGGCAACTTTGCCAATAGAGATGTTGTCCTCTCAGTTTAAACACCCCAAAACATTGAGAAGCAATAGAAGTTAGAGAGTGTAAATCACAGATTATGGTCTATAAATGAAATAGTGAGTGTGAGCCATATTGTAGTGAGGTGTTTTAAATAAAGAGTGTTATTTCTTCAAAATTATATTAGTCTCTTGACACTACTAAGTTTTAATATTATAATGGTAATATTGTTTTTCTCGAGTATTGTATTTTACCCCCGATAAATATTTGGTGTCGTTGTTACTCTCTTGTGTTATTGTTATTATCGTAGATTTTATTCTTGAGCGGGATATTATTTTTCCCAACATGGTAAACTGGAGCCCTAGTCTTATTATACTTACTAAAAGGATTGGTTTGGAAATGGAGTTTTTGGACTTCAACATTCGGCTTCTGGGTAAGCAAATTGGACTAGAGAGTAATAGCTGAGGAAGAACCCATCAGAATCTATACTTTAATACTTTGGTTTAATCGAAAATCGAAGCACCAAAGTTGGAAACCAAATTTTTAAAAGTATAAATTGCTAACAGACTGAAAAACTGAAAAAAGGGTGTTCTGTTATACAAATCATGAATCTAAATGCTTTCCTACCTCTGTTATCTGGCCTTCTCAATTGAATGTAGAGTGGATAGTGGTATGAGAAGATAGGGTCCATAACATGAACTGATTGAGGTGGCATTGTAGTCATCCAGTTTGAGTTGTCTATGGCTCAATCAATCATACTATATGTGTGATTATTGCTCCATGTGTATGATCTTCCAATTGTTTGTAGTTCTGTCATCCAACTTCTACCATAAACTTTATGAAATCTCTTGTTTTTGGATCCTGCACCTCTATACCATGTACTCTGTCTTCTACCTTCAATATGGCATTGAAGTCCCCCATTATTAACCAGGGTCCTTGCTGCCATGACTCCATTTTCTCAAGTTGTTGCCACAAGACCAACCCGTCCTTTATACTTGTAAGCCATACACTGCATTGAAGTGATATTCAACTTTCAAAGCTATCACTTTCACTTGAACATGTATGAACTGAGGATGCACATCCAGTTCAGTTATCAGTGCAAGGTTGGGGTTCCATAGCAGCCATATTTTCCCTCTTTGTGTACGAGAGGCATTAGTGATCCAGTCCCATCCAGGTGCAATTTTATTTACTATACTTGCAGATCTACTCCCTTGAGATCTATGCTATATTATTTCTATAATACTAATGTTATTCTCTCTAATAAACTCCTTTGTCTCCTTTTATTTATACAACTTATTCGCCCCCTCGAACATTCAACTATCTTCATCTTGGTAGAAAATGAAATTGAGCCATGTCCTCCTCCCATATGTAACT
>ML509154.1:406419-421135 GCA_005239535.1 Nicotiana rustica | reverse complement strand
TTTCCTCCCCCCATATGTAACCCCCCCCCCCCCCCTTCTTCATACTAAGCATGTTGTGGTTCCATTCTCTGTTGATTTCCTTCTTCACTAAGTTAATTGAAACCATTAATGCTAACCATCTATTGTGTACCCTCTAATTTGCCTGTTTTGAATGTCTTCCTATGTGATCTACCACACACTTTTGTCCAGCCTTCCTCACCTTCTTTGGCTTTCCCCTTATTTCCTGGTACTTCCCCTTCATTTTTAGTTTCCACTTGTGTTACAGTTTTACTTGGCCCTGCTTTCACCCATGCCTGCTTTGTAGGGTTCTTCATAGTTTGTTGTTGTTGTTGTTGTTCCCGATTCCTTGTGGTTTGGACTTGTCTCATATTGTCTTTTTGTTGGCCGCAATGCCCTACTTGCAAGCATGTAGGAAAACACAATGGTCTCCAGTCGTATGTTATCTCCTATTAAAATATCTCTCCATTAGGATCTTCAATAGTCACCTTTATTGGCAATGGATGAGTGACATCAATCTCAATGAGCATCCTTGCATATGAGTCCCTTTCAACCTGTGTTGTACAATCATCATCATATAAAGGGTTTCCTAGTCCACTCTCTGTTCTACATAATGAGTTCATACTCCAACAAACGAGGGCTAAATTTGTAAGTTTAATCCATAAATTTGAGTACCTCCTCATAAAAATTGAAATTCGGAGTCCAAGCTTTGGTTATTATAGGTTTGTTATTGATTGTGTAAGGCCCTAAGAACAGGACCTCATTCTGGTCTTCCTTGCATGTAAATTTTACAATGAAGTAGCCTTCATTGTGCGGGTAAACATTAGTTTTGGCTATGAAGTTCAACTATGATGCAATGAATCGTTCGACATCCCCAATTGTAGGTGTTTCAAAAATTACATACATTATCATAGCACTACGCCATTTCTTTGTCTCCTTATCAACTTCTTCCTTTCCCCATTGCCCAATTTTGGCGCCATTGCAAATTTAAGGAGCAATGAAAGTAAGGTTCATACCTTTAGCAGCTATTCTATTCCCATCAAACAGGTTTGCCCAGTTCTTATTCTCCTTCCCATTTTTTTCATTCTCCACTGATGTCGCCCAAGTTCACACCTCGTTTTTGGGCTGTGAAGCGGTCGATGCAATAATAATTACCCAACTTGAGTTGGGGTTGATTCCTCAGGGAGCGTAGATGGGATTAGGTATATACTCAGACTAAGTGTACAACATGCCTAAAAAGCACTTTCACATACTTCGTTGTTTTGATCTAATTCTAGATTTATGCTACTGTTTACAAATGTAAAGCTAGACAACGATATTTTTGGTGTTGGTGTTTTTCAAATTTATAAAAGATCTAGGGCTGTGACTTCCACCTAGTTTGTTGCCTAACAGATTGTGGTCTTTAGAGAGGGTTTCGTCGGTCAGGGTGCAATATAGAAATCAACACACAATTACCCACTCGATACCTCTCGCTAGTTGTAGTGGTTTTGCCCAATCTGGCTTTCGCAAGTCCAAATGCTTAATTCACATAACAAGTGATAGATGCTTGTTTACCTTGAAAATTGTAATAACAATTATAGTTGATTTATGGTTCTAAAAATATGTGATTTATTCCAAAACTAGTTAATAATCAAGAAGTAATGAATTTAAGTAAGTAAGGAAAATGAGATAACCAAACCAAAGTTGTCACAAGACTTGGTCCTCGAGCTCACTGTAATCGAGGGCCTTGGGGTCGGATAATAGCAATAAATGAAGAACACTAAATAAGGAACAATAAAGCTGAGAGACAGTGTTGAGCACGAAAAAAGGCAGAGAATATTCTATTGCAGTCAATGTTGTCCTCTACAAGAATGATTGAGATCCCCTTTATATAGGAGGGGTGAATCCCAACATAGTACATGTCTAATTATCACAAAGAAACGCTATTGGTACAGATGTATAAAGGCCTTGTACGGACTTGTACTATCTTTGCAGACCTTATCAGCTCTAACCACGTATTCTTGGGAAATTATCGCCTTTCCATAACGGTCATCGATTATAGACTGCTCGGAGGTAGTCTGTGATGGGCCTTCGACATACTTCCTCGAGATATGCACTTCGAGGTCGAACTTCAGACTCTGCTTCGAGCCTCTCGAGATGGGTCTTGGCATGCCATAGAGGCCTTGATATAGGACTCTCTGATATCCACCGTATACAGATAGTCCCCGTGTTTCTTAGATAGAAATAATAAGAAATTATTTGAATTCTCGACCCTACGAGACCCTATGTGATGATTTCATCCCTATGACGCAAGCGTTGAAGCGACCAAAGTGACCCATCGGTTCTCTTCCCCAAAAATTCATAATTTATCCTCAGAGTAAGTTGTCCACCAACGTCAATGAACAGTCGCCATCTTCTCTTATAAATACTTTCTTTCTTCCCTTCATTAAGAACTTTATTATTTTGCAGCAAATATCTTCTTCTATGGACTCACCTTTCTCCACCACTTCTTTCATCGTGTCACCTTAAAATTGTGACAGTGTTTTTGTCTCCTCCTTCTTACCCTAAATAACCCATGGCTAAAAAATCCAAATCAGTTCCTCATAAAGACGAGGGCTCCAAATATGTTCCCCATAAAGAAGGAACCTCAACTTCTTCTTCTCGTACGGCCGGTGGCAAGCCGCCGACACTTAATGAGATTATTCCGAGTAAATTTGCCTTGCAGAAAGACTTGGAGAAGCCTCCCAATGTCACTGGTCGTCGAGAAAATGCCATGAGGTATATACGGTCAATCTAGGAGAGACACCTCGATGTTGTAAGGAGAGAGTGCGGATGAGGAGAAGAGGTCGTTCTGCGAATACCCTCTCGTGAAAGGATATTGCGACCTATGTAGAGGTGTTCTTTCCAGTGTACACATACCCTTTTAGATTAGGTCACCTCGGCCCGCTCGTGCTTGAGTTCTGCCTAAGGTACCAAGTTCCCGTGGCTCAGATCCATCCGTCTTTCTGGCGGGTCGTGTTGATGATGCGGTCTTTTATTGACAAGGTCGGGATCGAATTCCCCCTCAGTCACCTCATACGATTGTATCAGCCTAAGCATTTCCGAGGTCTAATTAAACTCCAACGTCGGGGCACCAAATCTTTCCATGCTAGCAGCGATGGGCTGGATGAGCCGGTTCATCTGAGTGAGGACCATCGACGTCATTCCCTCGGAGTTCCTGCCGTTCCCCGAGAAATGGAACTTCACACGTGAGTAAAATGTGATGCTTCATCTTCCTTTCATTAATGTTGTTACACGTTGAGTGACTGTTTCCCTTTCTCTTCTTTGAGCGGTCTCCTGGATGCCTGAGGTTGTCATCGACCTCCCGAACTGGGCTCGAAAACTTGCAGCTGCCTCAACATACGATAAACACAGGTGGATGGACTTGTCGAGGGACAAGTGAGAGGCGAAGCACCATGGTATATGTTATAATGATACTTATTCCCTTTTATGTAATACCTTTCTTCACAAGACCTAACTTCTATGTTGCAAGAATTAGTGAGTTCTTCGAGATGATGCCGCCTCCTCTTGGTGAGGAAGAGGAACCTTCGGCTTCGAAGCCGAAAAAAGATAATAAGAGAAAAAGTTCCTCAAAAGGACTCCCAAAGCAAAGCAAAACTAGCTCGGGGAAATAGGAATAATGTAGTCACCAATGAGGACTTATTCATCCGTAGATCCATAGGCGATGATGATGATGAAGTGGAAGGTTCGATGTTGGTGACCCGAACCGGGAAGCCTTCCGAGGCAGTTAAGCCCGCAGCAACCAAAACCCTTAGCCTTGAAGGAGGAGATAAAAAGAAGAAAAAGTACGAAGACCCTTCATCTCCGGACTTGCCAGCTGCTTCCCAGACTTCGGGGAATACTTTTAAAGGAAAAAGGCATCGAAGTACCTCTGTCCGATCTGAGCGCCTCAGGAGGTTTCCCCGAGGTCGTTACAGTGGGTCACTTACCATCATTCCCATCCTTCTCTGAGGACACCATTAGGGATGCTCAGGACTTAATGACACCTGAGTTAGGCGGAGTCCCAAGTGAGAATGTCCCTTTCCAGGGTTTCTTCTCTGGGTTCGATGAGGCCGAACCGGCTGATGCAAAACTCAACCTTCGAGGAAGCTCAACGGCTATGTTCAATGGTGAGTTTTTAATAGTGCTATAATTTTTCCGACTTCATATTTTTTTCTTTTTCTGAACAAAGTTTTCTTTTCGTAAGCCTTAGAGAAATTTAAGGTTGAGCTACATCGTTATGAGGTTGAGCTGCGTAGATCTTCTAATGAGGAGAAGACCCTCAGACTTCTTTATGCCAAGGAGGAAAAGGAGCTGGTACAACTTTGATTGGAGTTGACCCAAGCTCGGGAGTATGATGATGTTCTTGAAAAGCAGGTAACATTAGTTTTGAAAGAGTATGGGCTTCTTCTCCCATATTTGTAGGCTAACACTTCGATGACTCAGTTGCAGCAGAAGGTAGAAATGCTGGAGCATCTTCGGGGCGAGGTCGCCCAAGTTAACTCCGAATGCAATGAGTGAAAGGAACAAATGGATGTCCTTTATGCGGCCAAGAAAGAAGCATTGGCTAAAGTGTCCTCCCTCGAGATTCAACTCACAAATGCTCAAGAGAGAAATTCGATTCAGGAGGGTAGGATAACTGAGCTCGAGGCTAGTCTTCTGAAAGTGAAGGACAAGATTGAGAAAGCCCGAGCCGAAGCCAAAGAGATACAAATAAACGCCAACAAGAAGACAACCATCTATTTGAAAGATGTTTTTGATTCCCAACCGGAGATGAAAGGGGCCTCTGTTCGAGAGAGAAGAAGCAACGAATATGTCCAATGCAAGTCTCGGAGGGAAACCCTCGAGGAGATTCACACTAAGGGATTTGATATCTCAAAGGAGATAGAGCATGCTAGGGCGAACGAGATTGGCGCCAAGTTCCTTGTGATGATGAAGACGAAGTTGAAGGCGATGAGGAGGAGGCCGATGAGAATGTTAGTACCGAGGGGGTTGATGAAGGCAAAGTCCCGAGAGGGAAAAGACAAAGTCACCGATGCTAGACTAGGTCTTCTTTGTAATTTTGAAAAGGGCTCCCGTGGGAGTTTTTTAAATGTACCTTTGTACTATTGTTTATATAGAGAAACCTTTCATCTTATTTTTGCATAACTTTTCATCTTGTCTTCGTGTTTGATTTTTGATGATTGTCGATGATCAGTCTGATGTGTTGGACTCAGAATATAAAACCCTTAGGTTTATGTGCTCGATGATCGATCGACAGTAAGTGACCATCTAAGGTCCGATCTTCGAACAAAGCTTTAGGTGAGATCTCGAGCACAGTGTTCTTTGACCTTTAGGTTTTAGAATAGTTGCCCTTAGGCTGTTTTCAATTTGGCCCTTAGGCTCTTTAGATCGGCCCTTAGGCTTTTTATATTGGCCCTTAGGCTCTTTAGGTTAGCCCTTAGGCTCTTACATATCGGCCCTTAGGGTTTTTATATTGGTCCTTAGGATTTTTAGCTTGGCCCTTAGGCTCTTACGTATTGGCCCTTAGGCTCTTTTTAGATTGGGCTAATTCGACCTATAATTTGGCTATAAATTTCCCCCATTTTGGCTAAAGACTTTTAAAGTTATATTATTCCTTGGCATGTTTTGTGTTCGTCCAACTCTTTGACGTCTCAAATATGAACCTCGATTATAAGTCGATATGTGACGATAATTGAGTACCTCGTGAGGTTCTCTCGAATGCTGATTTTTCGAAGCTTTTATACTGAAGGCTGATTTTTTCGAAGCCTATTCATTTTTCGGAGCTGGTATTAACGAATCTCCTTTGCTTATGCTGAGGGTAGCCTGATTAACCATTTTTTTTGAAGTGTTTGAAGGCCTTAAGATTTATTGCCTCGTTCAGGTCTTATATATTTGATGTTGCCTCATTGAAGTCTTACAGATTTGATGTTGCCTTATTGAGCTCTTATAGATTCGATGTTGCCTCGTTGAGGTCTTATGAGCTTGAGTCCTTGATGGATCGATAAGTTGACCGTGGATGACAGTCCTCGAGTGTTCGGGAGTATTTGGCAATTGAGCCATTTCATGCAAGAATAGTAAACGTCTTTGAGGCAAAAAGTGTTTTGATGAACAAGGATTCTTCTTCGATTACTTGATACATGCATACATGTTTTTCCCATTTTGGGCTAGACTATTCTACACGGACACGGTTCATTTGACTGTTTGACCCGATACAACATTCTCCTATCGAGGCCCTCTTTGGCATAACTTGGTTTCTTTAAAAGGGTAACCTCCGAGGGTGATGCCCCCCAGTATTCGAGGTTGATTGAAAAGAGGCCTTGAATACTTGATGAGTTTTCCTTAAGTAGCATATAGTCGTTGCCTCATTAAAAACCTTGTCGGTAAAACCCATTTGGGATAAAACCCAATCTAAGGGAAAAAAAGTGCAACGCATGCTTTAAACCCCAAAAACAGAGAAGGTTATACCTTAGAAATAATAGAGTTTGAGCATCGATATGTTCCTATTGCTTGGTAGTTGCTCACCTTCAATGGTGCCAAGTTTGTAGGACCCTTTCCCTACTACGCCGAGGATGCGGTGCGGTCCTTCCCAACTAGCGCGTAATTTCCCTTCGTTTGGGTTTCGAGTTTTGAGGGTGACTTTACTTAGAACTAAGTCCCCAACTCCGAAGTATCAGAGGTTTGTTCTTCTGTTCTAGTATCTTTCGATCCTTTGTTTTTGAGCGGCCATTTGGACCAGTGCGGCCTCACGCTTTTCATCTAGTAGTCTGTGGGCGGTATTCACGGCCACATTGTTTGAGTCCTCGGTGACGTGATGAAGTCTGGCACTTGGTTCTCCGTCCTCGACCAGTATCAGTTCCTCCGACCCATATACCAGAGAGAACGGGGTCTCCCATGTGCTTGAGTTCGAGGTTGTTCGATACGCCCATAGTACCTCAGGCAGCACTTCTGTCCATTTCCTCTTTCCATTCTCTAACCTATTATGTAAGCTTTGAATGATAGTTTTGTTTGTGGACTCGTCGACATGATCCTTTTGATTTTTTGATCCTTGAGGAATTTTGTCACCTTGTTGCCGATGAACTGCTTCTCATTATCACATGTAATCTCAGAGGGGATCCCGAATCAGCATATGATATGTTCCCATATGAAATTGACGACTTTTTTTTCATTTATCTTCTCAAAGGCCTGTGCTTCTACCCATTTCAAGAAGTAGTCAGTCATAAATAAAATAAATCTAGCTTTATCTGGCGTCGTGGGTAGGGGGTCGACGATGTCCATCCCCTATTTCATGAATTATTACGGAGATAGAACTGAGTGAAGCTGTTCACCTTGTTGGTGCGTCATTGGTGCAAAAATTTGGCATTTGTCACATCTTCGAACGAATTCCTTGGTGTCTTTTTCCATGATATCCCAATAGTAACCTGCTATGATCCTAATAGTGTCCCCCTATCCCAAGCATACTGCTAATGGTCCGTCAAAGGTCCTTCTATATAGTGTTCAATTCTATTGAGTGAAAATGAAGCTGCTTTGGCTCGAAGGGCCCTCGATTCTTTTGGATCCGTGGGGAGCTTCCCATGTTTCAAGTAGTCAATGTACTCGTTCCTCCAATCCCATGTTAGACTTGTTGAGTTGATTTCGGCATGGCCTTCTTTGATCAACGATTTGGACAGTTGTACAACAGTCCCCGGGAGTATTTCATCTTCTTCGACAGATGAACCCAAATTTGCGAGCTCATCGGCCTCACTGTTTTGTTCTCGAGGTATGTGAACCAGGGTCCACTCCATGAAGCGATGCAATGTCACTTGAAGCTTTTCTACGTATCTTTGCATCCTATCTTCTCGAACCTCGAACCTCCCATTAACTTGGTTCACTACTAGAAGGGAGTCACATTTTGCTTTGATGACCTCTACTCCTAGGGCTTTGGCCAGTCCGAGACCTGCAATCATGGCCTCATACTCAGCATCATTGTTAGTCAACTTCGAAGTCTTTATATATTGTCTAATTATGCCGCATGTAGGTGGTTTTAGAACTATGCCGAGCACGGGCCCTTTCACGTTCTAGGTCATCGGTAATAAGGGCCCATGCCCCCAATGATGTGCCCATTTTAACAAGCGTTTTTTATCTACCTCGGGCAGGAGTAAAATCGACCACGAAGTCTGCTAAAATTTGAGACTTCATAGCCATTTGGTTTTGATACTCGATATCATACCCTCCGAGTTCGATGGCCCATTTTGCTAATCGGCCCGACAATTCAAGCTTATGCAAGACGTTTCGAGGAGGATATGTAGTTAAAACGCATATTGGTTGACATTGGAAGTAAGGTTTCAATTTTCTAGATGCACTTACTAATGCAAGGGCTAGTTTTTCTAAGTGCGGATACCTGGTTTCAGCATCTCCTAGGGTCCAGCTTACGTAATAAATATGGAATTGCTTACCTTGTTCTTCTTGAACCAACACACCGCTTACCACTACCTCGGATACAGCCAAATATAGGTATAGCGTTTTGTCCGCCTTCGGGGTGTGGAGAAAAGGTGGGCTCGAGAGATACCTCTTTAATTCTTCCCAGGCCTGTTGGCATCTGGGGTCCACTTGAAGTTGTTTTTCTTCTTGAGTAAGGAGAAGAAGTGATGAATCTGATCCGATGACCTCGAGATGAATCGACTTAAGGCTATCCGCCCGGTCAGCCGTTGTACGACTTTCACACTGTTTAGCATATTGATCTTCTCGATGGCCTTAATTTTTTTGGGGTTGATCTCAATCCCCCTGTTTGATACCATGAAGCCCAAAAATTAGCCTGATCCGACTCCATAGGCGCATTTATCGGGGTTAAGCTTTATTTTGTAACTTCTTAGGATATTGAACGTTTCCTGCAAATGAGTCAAATGGTCCTCTGTGCGCAGAGACTTAACTAACATGTCGTCAATGTAAACTTCCAAAGATTTTCCTATTCAATATTTTCTTATTAACTAGGCGTTGATATGTGGCTCCCGCATTTGTAGCCCGAAGGGCATTACATTATAACAATATGTGCCATACTTCATGATGAACAAAGTCTTTTACTGGTTCATTTGAATTTCATTGTACCCATAGTAGGCATCGAGAAAAGTAAGGATATCGTGGCCGGCGTGGCATCGATCAAACGATCGATGTTGGGCAATGGAAAAGAATCTTTAGGGAAGGCTTTATTTAAATATTTATAATCTACACACATTCTCAATTTATTTCCCTTGGGGACTTGACTGGGAGGATGATTTCCCCCTTCGTTGTTTCACTTGCCATGTTGAACCCATTCAGGACTCTAGAGGCGGGTATGATTTGGTCGAGCAGCCCGAGCTGCTCCACAACCCTCGACCTGACTATGTTGGCCGAGCTACCTGGATCCACGAACGCACGTTTAATTTGAACTTTATTTAAAAGAAAAGAAATTATCAGTGAGTCATTATAAGGATGAGATACAGCCTCGATGTCTTCCTTGCAGAATATAAGAGCATGCTCGGGTACGTAGCTCCGAGTTTGCTTTTACTTTGAGATGAATAATTTTTGCCCGTTTGAACACAGGTCCATGTGGGACGTCGACTCCTCCAATGATCATATGAATGCCATGATGCGGCTCCTCCTGTTCGTTCTTCCTATTCGCCTCTGATGTTTTATACTTCAATACCATACAAGAGGGGGTTGATTTTTGTGGAGTCCAATTTTTGAGCGCTGTCATTATAGAAGGACCTGGTTCTTCTATGTGTTCCAACTCGTACTGTTGCAGAATAATAAATGCAGAAAAGTAAAGAACACAGAGATTTTTACGTGGAAAACACCTAGCTCAAAAGCTGAAAAACCACGACCTACTACTCAGTAGAATTTTCTTCAAACAGTGAGCCAAACAACATTTACAAAATAAACTCCTTTGTAAACCTAAGGATTAACTCTAACCCTTTGTGGCAAACTAGCCTCTAGCTATTTGCGACAAACTTCAAGTTAACTATAACTTGAACACTCAGTACCTATTACAATTTCTTATAGATAAAGCTGAAAGGTACAATTTGTAATCACCTACAACAAATAATCTAGACTAAGAGACAACAGATGTAACTAGTTCTTCTAGCTGGTTCAAATAGCTCAAGATTCGCACTCTCCAATTTGGCTCAAACTGGTTGCAAAATTTCTTCACGAATTTTGTTCTCAATTCTTGATAAATTTCTGCTTTTGTGCGTCTATATACAATAAGAACAATCTGCAATTTATAGGAGATAGTAGATAAGGTATTAACTATAATCCTAATGCAACGCTTCCTTGGTGGAAGAGTTCTAGTCAAACGAAACTCCTAAATCCTTCCTTATCTTATATTCTATTCTTATTGAATAAGAAGTCCTTCTCCAATTTCGTTTTTTCAATCTTTTCAATCAGAAGATATCTCAATTTTACCAGAATACATTTATCTCATGCATGTGCATCTCATGTGCCTTTAACTCTGCTGGTCTATGTCACCTGTGATGGACCTAGTTCATCTCGGAGTTCCTTTGTCAATCTTCAAAACTATTTCCCTTCTTGGGCCAACAAATTCCCTTTTTTTGATGATGAAAAACTTTGTGCTTTTGGCCTGTTTCAGCTTAGTCCAACATTGACACATATAAGAGTATTAAGCATTTATCACGAAGAACCAGGTTCATTAGGTTATAAATATCACACGTTCAGAGCACGACCTATCTTCCACCTTTTGGCATCATCGAAAAGTTGCAAAAAAAAAATAGTGTGAATCCCATATTATTAAAACTTACTCATGGCCATTCGGGCAACTGCATATGCAATCACTGATTAATCATCAATAATAAACTAAGAATTCAATCTATTAAAAATAGAGATACTGAATAAGAGCAAAAAGAATCAGATTTCATTGATAGAGCGAATACGATTCTGCCACAATCCACAAAATAAAACAAAAATAGTTCAAACATGAGCAACAAACAAAAATTCTGAATCTGGGTCACTAAAAGTTCTAGGCAGGCTAGGAAATTAAGGCTTGGAAATACTGCAGACCTGGTTCATTTATCCATGGTTCAGCAGACTTAGAAACAGATGAAGACTTCTTTGAGGAAGTCTTGGCTTTCTTGGGCTTAGGGGTATGAACCTCTACCTCTTCCACCTTTTCACTTTGATGGACCAGGTCCATCTCATCCACTTCAACATCCTGAATAGGCTCAACAACTTTTTCTTTCCCTTTTTCCACTATTTTCATCTTTGGATTGTAATTATCGCCTAACATTTTCAGCAGATCCGCCAGCGTTTCCTAAGTAGATGAACCAGGTTCATCTGTACCTTTCCTAAATTTACTAACCCTTCAGCGGTTTCTCCTGATTCACTCCCCCCTGCATTCTTGCTACTTTCTTCCTCCTTTTCTGGCTCAGCTCCTCAAATATCCATTTTAAAAGATTCAAAGGCGGGTGAAGAATCAACCACTTCTTTCCATTTTCCCTTTCTCATTACTTTGTACTCCGTCGCTCTCATTCTTTTAAATTTAATTTTTACCACCAATTCTTATTCTTTCCAGCAACTCCATATCTATTACAAACTCAACCAGTATGAACTTATTTTCTATGTTTTTCAGCAATATCAGAGATGACCTCAGAAGAAGGGCTTGGCACAGATGTTACCTGACTCATCGAAAATTTGGGAATGATTTTGTAAGGGAGGGGATGTCTTGAATGAACTTTTAGTTTTCAATTGACGGTTAAGGATTCCCTAGAATCTAGGTATTTTAAATTGGTGAGGATTCTTGTTGATACAGAACTGGTTCAAAGTCAAATGGATAGGCTTTGAAAAGATTTTGAGTTTGGGCAGAGTTGTGCTCATGATTTAATTATTAGTATTTCATAGTGTGCTGAATGTAGTACACATACCTCGCCTTTCAGATGAACCAGGTTCATCATTGCAGAATCCTCTTGATCAAGCCTCAATTTGTAAAGATATATAAAATTTCATTTGTGATCAGTGAGTCATATCAAAACATGGCATAAGAGTATACTTTTTATAGTATGAGACTGAGCAATTGTTAATTTGATTATTTACACCCGTTTCAGACTTTTCTAGCCATTTTTTTTTTTCAATTTTTTTAATGTATTTACATTCTGAACTGGTTCAATTAAGTAATCTTTATCATCCCTAATAGTAACTTGTTCCTTTCAAAATGCTCTCTACTCAGTGATTTTGTAAATATATCTATATGGTTTCACAACCAAGTAGTTACTCATTGATGTTCCTTCATTGCTTTGTTGTTGTGGAACAGGTTCAGGTACAGGTTCCAACGAGGTTTGGGAATTATTTTGGTATATTCCCCCTGTCATGCTGCCCGGGATGGATGAACATGTTCCATCACATGTTCCTTCCTCGAGTGTTGCTTTAGTTTGGGCTGAGTTTTTGACCAGCCCAATTTATTCATCATCTTGTTCATTACCAACCCCAGTGATTTCACCTTTCTTTCCATTTCCAAAGGAGCCATTTCCTCCTTTGAGGTCCTCAAGTGAAATGAATTAGTCCTTGTTGCCAGTCATTTGTTATGAGCAAGCACTATCCATGTACCATATTTGGCTACTACCTTTCACTTGAATCTACTAAAGAAAATCAGGGGTTAGTCTTAGGAACCCAAACTAGTTTGGGTCCCTTTATATAAGCAAAAAGATGAATTAAATTATTTTTAGCCCAACTTGGTAGCCAATTCTTCCCTCGAACAAAACTTTTGTTCTTTCGATTGGCCTTTTCTTTTGCATTACATTCACTTTTAAAGTGACCAGTCTTACCACAGTGAGTACAAATCTTGTTCTCAGGAAGAGTGAGGTACTTGCTTTTAGAATCCCACTTAGGTAGCAGATTCCCAAAGCCAAGGCCACTTCTATTGCTACTATGATGTTCATGTAGCCATGCCAAAGCATCAGAGGACCTGTTCCATTTTCTAGTTCTATCTAGTTCCTGCTTAACCTTGCTTAGATCCTCCTTAAAGACTCTTATCTTCTCATCTCTTTTGTATAACTCGTCTTTCTTTTTTCCTAGGCTTTCTTCTAATGTGAGTTGTGTCTGATCAACTTTGTTTTTACCTATTCCTAATTTCAGTTTTAGATTTTCAGATCTTAGCTCTAGGACAGTGGTGTCAAGTTCATGAACCTGGTTCTTTAACTCAGCATTTTTACTATAACTTTCTCTATCCCTAAGTTCCAGATTTTTGCACTTTGTTTTCAAAATCACACACTCCTTAGACAGTTGTTTCTTTTCATTGCTTAGATCCTCATATTCATCCATAAAATCCAGGAGTAACTCAGATAGCCTTTCTTTAGACAAAAATTTAATTTTGTCTTTGAGATGAATTATACTTACATCAGATTCCTCATCGGATTCTCCGATTGCCATAAGTGCTTGTTCATCTCCATATTCATCATCTAACTCTTCATCTGAAGCAGTAACCATTTCCCTTGTTGATGTTTTGTTTTTCTTGAGTTGAACCTATTCCTTTTTCCTGTTCCTTCATTCAGCTTTTTCTTTCTTCCATTCAATTTCCCATTGAGGGCAGTTTTTGATGTGGTGATCAGTCTTTCCACACTTGTATGGTTTTGTTTTCCAAGAAACCTTGGTTTGTTGTAGCTTCCACTTCTTGAAGGAACCTTTGCTCTCATTAGGTACTTCTTGAAGTCCATTGTGATCATGGTCATTTCATCCTCATCCAGATCAGCTTTTTCAGTGATTCTGAATGCCAAACTCCTTTCCTTCTTGGGACCATCCATCTTCATAGTCTTCCTTCTATGTTCATAGACAGTGAGATTTCCAATCAGCTCATCCAGCTTAAGAGTTGCAATGTTTTAGATTCCTGAATGACTATAATTTTTCTTTCCCAAAGGACTGGCAAGACCCTTGCCGGAATTTTCTGAACCTTGTCTTCTTCAAGAATGACCCTTCCAAGAGAATTGAGTGCATTGGTCAGTGTAGTGAACCTTGTATAGATCTCTTGGATGGTCTCTCCTTCATTCATGGTGAAATTCTCATATTGAGAATATAGTAGAGTTCCTCTTGACCTGTTCACTTGAGGTGTTCATTCATGATCCACTTGCAAAGTGTCCCAAATTTCATTGGCAGTGGTGCAGTTTGAATTCTTCTGTACTCGTGTGGACAGAGTCCACACACAAGCCACTTCTTCGCCTTAGGATTTTTCTCCCACTTTCTCAAATCCTCAGCAGTGCAGTTACCTCTAGTCTTTGGCACATCTACTCCTTCAGCAGTCTTCTTCATGGTGGCTAAAGAACCGTCAGTGACTATGTCCCATAGTTCATAGTCTTCCCCAATTAAGTGATCCTTCATCATATTCTTCCACCAGGAGTAGTACTAGCCATTGAAGAGTTGAGGCCTAACAGCTGATTGTCCTTCCCAGTTCCAAGGTAGTGCACTCATCTTTATCTTTTCCTAAGATGTTTGCCTTTTCAAGGATAACGTGCTCTGATACCAATTGATGTTTTATACTTCAATACCACACAACGGGGGAGGGGGGGGTGATTTGTGTGTCCAATTTTAGAGTGTCATTATAGAAGGACATAGTTCCTCTATGCGTTCCAACTCGTACTGTTGCGGAATAATAAATGCAGAAAAGTAAAGAACACAGAGATTTTTACGTGGAAAACACCTGGCTCTAAAGGTGAAAAACCACGACCTACTACTCGGTAGGATTTTC